>PVJH01039879.1:0-16088 GCA_004026705.1 Nesogale talazaci | reverse complement strand
TGCCCCTGCCTCGCAGTCTGAAAACTCGGATCTGTTCTACGCTGTGCCGTGGTCCTGTGGCACGCTGGGCTTCCTGGTGACCGCCGAGATCCGCATCATCCCCGCCAAGAAGTATGTCAAGCTGCGCTTCCAGCCCGTGCGGGGCCTGGAGAACATCTGTGAGCGGTTCTCCCAGGAGTCCCAGCGGCAGGAGAACCACTTCGTGGAAGGGCTGCTCTACTCCCTGGACGAGGCTGTCATCATGACGGGCGTCATGACAGATGAAGCGGAGCCCAGCAAGGTAGGCCAGGGTGTTCGCTCTGGACGGAACCCCGGGCAGGCTGGAACGTGCACCCTCTTTGAGATTCCTCTGAGGTCAGCCCTTCAGGGCTATAGCACCGATAGTAAGAGGTTTTGCGGACAATGGGGGAAGCCCCTACCACCTGTTAGATACGTGCCCACCTCTTAAGCCACCCTCACAGCAACCCCATCTTCTTTGTGAGTCCAGCGGGGTCCACAGAGATGGTGTCAGTCAAAGCCAAGGCTGGAGGAATTGATTTGATGCTTCAGGGTTCAGATGGAACCCAACCCCCGCTGTTTTTATATCACTGCTCTCTGGTGGTGGGAGTAGGAGACCCAGTCTTTGCTGCTGTGGGGCCGCTGCTGGATTTGAACCTCCATCCCAGTGGGCCGCAGTCCCGGGCACAACCACTCCACCACCGGGGCTCAGCCCACCGCTGTTTTTAATCCGGTAATAGCTCCTCTAGGTTCTGGTGGACGTTCCGATGCTGTGTAAAGTTGGGCTCCCCTTTGACAATTTCTTCACCCATCACTTGGTGACGGTAGTTGGGGTCACTGGGTGCTGTTGGTGCCCTCGCCTGCACGCTGGATTCCTTGCCTCTACGTGGGCTTCGAGCCGTTGTTGAGCTGTTGGTCTCGTACTGGTGGCATCTAGTATTGGGGACCAGTCTTAAGGGTCATGATGCCCATTAGTGTGCCGCTGGGAGCCTCTGAAAAGTGCCCTCGGAGGCAGTCCTCGCTTCTCTCCTGGTCCTGCCTGCCTGCATGGTTTCTTTCTTTCTTTTCTAAATAGGAGTTTGAGTTCTTCCTGTTTTGCTCCTGGTCTGTCCAGAATCAGCTATGGTGGCCCCAGTCAGGGGCCTGTGCCAGGCCCTTTTGAACTGCATTTTTCGTAACATGTCAAAAGGAGCTGTATTTATTATTAGCGACCTGGAAAATACAAGTCAGGAAAAAGACAGTCTTCCCCTTTAGACAAGACCCAGATCCAGCTGTTTTGAAATCTTGGGATATTGGACGCCATGGAGAATTTCAGCTGCGTCTCCTTGCCTCCTGCCCACTGCCCCAGCCATCTCCAGGAAGTCACTCCCTGAACTCAGTGCTTCCTGCCAGCACTGGTGGTTCTGGAAACAGCTGGCTCTCACAGATGAGATGGCCCCGCCGGTGCTCCCCCTGCCCACTCAGACAAACATTTCTCTGGGACCCAGTTTAAAGAAAATGGCAGACTGGACCCAAGGATTTGAGCCCGTGACGTGGTGAAAGATAAGACCTAACAGCCCTTCCAAAAGCCACCGCCTGGCGAGAGGGTCCAACACTCCCCTTTCAAAGCTCCCGTTCCCGCCAGCCCCAGATAGTATCGTTCTTTACATTTCGTCCAGCTGATCGGGTTAAAAATAGCCTCTCGTCAGTGTGTTTTGCAGTTCTCAGGTCACCTGCCTGGTTTCACTCCTGGAGACCAATGCTCGGCTGCATAGCCAGCTTTTCTGGTTCCGTCGGCCCTATGAGCATTGCCCTGTGGCCCGGGCACAGGGAGTGGACTTCATTTCGAACTGGGCAAAGGCCTCGAAGGCGTCTGGGGCGGGCCCTTCTCCACAGAAGGGGAGGAGACCCAGAAAGGCAGCTGGCCCTTCCACTTGTCAGCTCCCAGCCTTCCCATCACGCCCTCCTCGGGTGCCCTGTGCTGAGCACTGGAGAGGAAGGGCTAGGGTGGCGCAGAGGCGGGGAGTGTGGGGTCCTGCCCGTCAGTGTGTGTTGAGTTGATACGCCTAGCAAGGACACCTGGAGCAGAGGTCGGCCAGCTGCCAGAGACATCCCCCAGGCGGCGTCCGAGGTGCTAGTGAAGCTCAGCTCGGGGCCCCAGGGGAGCTGCTCCCCACGCTGTGTTCAGATCGGCGCTGCTAGTGTCTGTGTGATGTGCTAGGGACTATCTACGGGTGTGATTGGACAAATGCATTTCTACCGCTCTGCACATGTTCCAACTCCCTGGAGAAGTCCCAGGCCGCAGAGCCTTACCCAGGCGTTCCCCAGACGTCCATGGCACCAGCCCACTGACAGTTGCCAAGTGCCCCGAGCGAGGAGCGACAGGAAGAGGGCTGTGGCCGGGGCCGGTAGGAGCCCTAGCACAAGGAACCTCTGCTGTGGACCGGCTGCTGGAAGGCTCACTGCAGCCCTGTGAGGCGGCGCCACATCCCAGTTTATAGGGCTACCCCGAGATGGGAAGGGCTGGCTTCCCAAGTGTTGGGCGTAGAACCGGCATGCCACCTGACTTCCCCAGGCCAGCCGCATTCTGGAGGGACGGGCAGCCTGCGCCCCGTGTACAGGGAACCCCAAATTCCATTCCGCAGCTGGCACCAGGGCCAGGGCCTTTCCCGGGACTGGGGCCAAGTTGCACTGTTTCCTCTTGGGCTTTCCTTCTCCTTGGCATTAGCAGGCAGAAGCCAGTGTGTGTGATGTCCTTGCCCTGCCCACATTAAAGCTGCTTTGGGCAAACAGGCTCTTCCACTGCAGGCCTTTGGCATGTCGCCGTCCCTGGTGCCCTCCCTCCAGGGTGGCCTATTAGCTGAACAGGCTGATAAAGAGAGGTGCCACCCAGATATGCTGCAGGTGCCAGCTGCCAGAGCATGAGGGTGGTGTGTGACTTGGCTCTTGCCCAGAGCAGCAGTGGGGGGCAGGGACCTGCACTGCACCCGCCATGGGCGGAGCACTTTGATTGGCACTTCACGCTGTAGATGTTCCCATCGCCCCACACATCCTGGGGTGGTTAGGGCTCCAGGTTCCCCTTCCAGCAAAGAATGAGGCCCGGGAAGGTGAAGTGAGCTGCCCAGCACCAGCCAAGTCTGCTGTGCGGAGGGACGAAACCAGTTGTCCACAGCGTGCACCAGATAAGGAGCCCTCGTGGGCAGCAGTTAAGTGCTCAGCTGCTAACAGAAAGGTTGGCAATTTAAGCTCAGGAAGACCTGACAATGTGCTCCCCTGAAAACTATAGCCCAGAAACCCCAGTGAGGCCATTCTGCTGCCTCATGGGGTGTCTGTGAGTCCGAACCGACTTACACAGGCCTCAAAACAAGGATGCAGAAAACCTCTTCTTTTCCCCTCAGAGCCACTGATGGGTTTGAACTGCCCAACCTTTTGGTTAGCAGGTGAGTGAGTGCCCTACAGCGAGCGTCATCAGGGCTCCTTACAAGACGCAAAGGATGAAGCCAGGTTATAGTGTGCAGTCTTGCATTTGCTCAGGTGTAAAATGATAATAACGCCTGGTTTTTTTGTTTGTTTTGTTTTGGGGCATCACTGTCCTCTGGTGGAAGTGGGAGGCCCAGCCTTGCTCCTGGAGAGCTGCTGCTGGATTTGAACTGCCAAGCCAGTGGGCTGCAGTCCCGCACTCAACCACTACACCAAAGCACATGTTTTTATTGACCTTTCACACCAGAGAAAACAGAAGAGCAAAGGGAGTGACTTGACTAGGGTTTGGCTCTGGCTGCCCAAGGCCACAAAGGGGTCTGGTGGTGCACAGAACAAAGCACTAGTCTGCTGTCCAAAAGTTTGGGGGTTCAAACTCCTCCAGAGACACCTCAAAAGAAGGGCCTGACAACCCCCACCCCCAGAAGAAGAAGCGGCTGCCAGATCCAGTGGAGATTGATAACCACAGAGACCTGAGGCCATTCCCTTCCGCCCTGGAGGGCGCCTGGGAGGGAGACAGACTCATCAAGACAGCAGGGGCGGGCGGGCCTGGGCTCCCTCGGGGCTTGACAACATGTGGCCAAGTGTTTCCGCCAGCCTGAGGCCTAGCCAGGAGAACAGGAGAGAAATCACCCAGGTAGAGCAGACACTGCACCTGACACTGTGACACGTTTTCCTCTGGGAAAATGAGAGGAGCCCCAGGTTAACGAGTGGGTTGCTGAATTCTCTGGACGAGTAGGAACTAGCTGTCTGACCCCGGACACCCCATTTAACCTCTCTGAACTCCTCTTCCCTCTGCCAGCAAAAACCGGCGGGCCTTAACCTCACCCGGCTCCCGGCGGCTCAAAGGCGCTAATAGACGTGAAAGGGCTTTGGAAAGGCCAGGCAGGTGGCCCAGAGTCACTGTGACACCCCGGCGGCATGCGGTGCTTGTCAGTGGCCCATCACAAGGCCCTCTGTCATTTCAGCTGAACAGCATCGGCAACTACTACAAGCCGTGGTTCTTCAGGCACGTGGAGAACTACCTAAAGGCAGACCAGGAGGGCCTGGAGTACATCCCCCTGAGACACTACTACCACCGCCACACGCGCAGCATCTTCTGGGAGCTCCAGGTGAGGCTCAGATGTCCCAGCAGACCTGGCTCCTTCTGCAACCTGACTCTCCGTTCCCCGAGGGAAAGGGCTGCCTTTGTCCCAAGGAGCTAGAAGGCCTTCTTAAGTGGCAACAGCCCCGTTTCATTCTGGGGCGATGAGCTTACAGCTAGCCCAGCAGTCCTTTCGCTCCTCGGTGCTGGAGAGCAGGGTGCTGGGCGTGGGCTCGGGGGGACCCTCGGACCTGCTCCCATACTTGGCCCTTGAGGAACAGTGGATAGGCCCCACCACCAGTTTCTCCTGGGGCTGGAGGTGGGCCTCACTTGGCCTGATGCTGAGCTGAAATCTCAGCTGGGGGGAGGGCGGGCGGGATGGAGACTGGGATTCTGCATAGAACGGTCAGACGGGTGTCTCAGGATATGTCTCTGAGGGGGGCCTGTCCTTGGGGATCCAACGTCCCAGACAAAGGATCGGGGCCGGAGCCTGGGGAGTGCGGGGAGAGAGAAGCATGGCAGAGACTGGATGGATCCAATGCGTCATGGGAGAGCGGTGGGGGGGTGGGGGGGGTGGCGCCGCACTGTAGGTGGAGACTTAATTCCAAATGAGGTTTTGTCCTCAAGTCAGCAGTTCGAACCCTCAAGGACCTGATAATAGTGAACTCGGAGGAAGCCTTTAGCTGGGATTGGACGCGTGATAGGAACCCAGGCCCCTGAGTGGCCCGGCGGGTGCCCCAGGACCAGCAGAACAGCCAGTTGATCTGCTCCCCTCCAGGTTCCAGCCAAGAAACCCCCACGGAGCTCAGTTCTGTGGGTCGGAGACGAGCAGTAACGGCACGTGATTCGGGTTTTATCTCACAGGACTAGCATTTCTAGCTGAATGGGATGGGGTGGGGCTAGGGCTGGAGGGGGGGAAGCGAGTGTGGCTTGCGCACCGTGGTTTGCAGTGGAGAAGGAACAAGTGTCCGAGGCAGGTGGGCCTGGGGCTGAACCAACCACGGGGGGTTGCCAAGTCGACTGGGCGTGGGTGTGCGTCCAAGTTGGGGGGGCCCTGCAGCAGGATGACGAGAAAGGACGCAAAGTCTCTAGTCTTAGGACATGCCAGGCTTGAACCAGGAATGTCTGAGGCTGAGGCTCTGGAAGTGGAGTGGTTTCAGCTCGTACACTTGACTAAAAATTTACCGTGTCCAGAAAAGGCAAGCGTGGATGGCCTCTGCACCTAAGAAAAAGGTGGCCGACACGCTCGGTATGACAACAGGAAACCAAGTGACCGTGAGGCTCGTTTTTCACCTCCGGCCCGACAGAGATCCAGACGTGTGATAGCACACTGCGCGGGCCAGGTGTGAGGAAGCCGTGTTCTTCCGTGTCGTGTGGGAGGGTATAAGATGCGGCACGCTCTAGAAATAGCAGCCACTGAAACCCACACTTGGTGGGAGCCAGGCTTGTCCGCTTCCAGAAAGGCATCGTGCAGGTGCCAGTGGGCACACTCCGCCCCGGGAGAGGTCCACCTTAGGGAGTGGTGGCCTCATCTGTCTCCAGAGGAGGGGCTCACCCACCATGGCTCGCTTTCTATGGGGGGTTGACTTTCCACCCCGTAAAGTCTCGGAAACTCAAAAGGGTAGTCCTATGATGTCCGATTGGGTCACTAAGACCCAATGGCAGTGAGTTTGGTTGGGAGAGGCTCTGGGAGCCTTCCAGAGGCATTTGGCAGGGAAACTGGCTTTGAAACTAGTGGTACCTTCCCTCCGCATCCCCATGCCAGCATGAGCACCTATTCTCTCTCTCTCTCTCTCTCTCTCTCTCTCTCTCTCTCTCTCTCTCTCAGCTCATACCCTGCCATCTTCCTGGCATAGCTCCCAGCACTGTTGTCTTTCTCCCAAGGAGAGCTGGTGGTTTCAAACTGCTGATCTTGTGGTTAGCAGCCCAATGCCTTAAAGGGGTGGGGGTGGTGTGGCTCCAGGAAGGATGCATAGGTAATTCACAGGGATGGGCATCCTGGGGTGGGAGGGCAGTGGTAGGTCAAGGTTGCAGGAGAAGTAGGAGAGATCGGGGCTGAGAGGAGAAGCAGGGGAATGGTTCTGCCGTCTGGGAAGGGGAAGGAGGTGGAGTCAGGGCTCCAGAGGACAGGAGCAGGGCTGAGATTGGAAGCAGTCTTTGTCCAGGACACCTTTTTGCTGTGGGCACATGTGACTTTTCCAAGGAAACATGCTCGCCGTCTTCTTGCATGCGCTCTTGTTGTGCAGCCAGCATTGATGGAGATCAGGGCACAGGAGCACCAGAGGAGAGCAGACATTGGGGGGAGGGCGTGTGGGCGTGGGGGGAGGAGAAGACCCCTCTACGCTGAGGATGTTGTGTGCCTTCCTTGGGAAGCCAGCCCTGACCATTTCCAGAGCTGTCGCTAGGGAGAGTGCCTTGAGGGCAGGGTTTGCAGCTCAAAGATCTTCTTGGCACAGACCCTGGTGCTGGAGGCAACTTCTAACGGTGTGATGAATGAATGAGCGCCTATCCTTGGCTTCAAAGACTTCAAGACCAGTGACTTATCGCTGGCAGGCCGATTGGAAGCCAGGGACCAGAGCTTCCACTGCTGAGATCGCCAGCAAGTGAGGCCCAAGGATGGGCTGAGAGGGAGGAGGAAGCAGTTCCTCCCTGGGGCCCGTTTGAGGAAGAACTGAAAATGGTCGGGAGCTGTACAAAGGAAGCTGCCAGCCACTGGCTCCCAAAGAGGGTGATACTGCCCCGCAGGATGCTGGAAGGGTCCCGGGCCTGCCACAGCTGATCGCTGGCGCCGAGTGACCTGGCAGAAAGTGCGTGTGCAGGTTCCCCGAGTTTCACTGTTCTCCAGAAACAGCCCGCGCACGGCCCACATTTATGGGCCCCCACCCCTGTGCCAGCTGCTGAGTCCCTTCCATATGAGATCTCTTGATCCTCACGGGGCATCCGAAGGAGGTGTGTGCCATGTATTGCCAGGCGCAGTGTGCAGAGGAGGAAGCTGAGCACAGGGAAGTTAGCTCATTAGCCCAAGTCACCGCAGCTAGTAAAGCTGCCGAGGACCAGATCTCATGGGGACATCCAATGCCGAACAGGAAGACCTGCCCCCGGTTCAGGGAAGGCGGCCCTTGGTGGCGATGCCGTCTCTCCATCCCCAGTTTGATCTTTCAGGACATCATCCCCTTCGGCAACAACCCCATTTTTCGCTACCTCTTTGGCTGGATGGTGCCTCCCAAGATCTCCCTCCTCAAGCTGACCCAGGGCGAGACCCTGCGCAAGCTGTACGAGCAGCACCACGTGGTGCAGGACATGCTGGTGCCCATGAAGTGTATGCAGCAGGCCCTGCTCACCTTCCACAACGACATCCACGTGAGTGGGGGTGGGGGGGGGTGGGGGGGGGCAGGCGATCCACAGCCTCCTCCCCTGAGTGCTGCAGCCTCACCCACGGGGCCCTCTGCTCACTGGCTCAGGACCCCGCTGGGAGAACATTCTCAGGGCTGGGTAGCCATCGCCTGCGGGTCCTCGCATGGGTCTCCTAGTGTGGTAGATTTCGGGGTGTCCTTAGCGAGGGCTGAGGGTAACAAGGCTGTTGTTCGGGGTGGGGGATGGGGAGGGTGTAGCCGTTTCTGACAAGTCTCCTGAGCCTCCCTGTGGGAGGAAAGCACCAACCGCCCGCCCTCCCTGGTCCACCAGGTCTACCCCATCTGGCTGTGCCCATTCATCCTGCCCAGCCAGCCAGGCCTGGTGCACCCCAAGGGGGATGAGGCAGAGATCTACATCGACATTGGGGCCTACGGGGAGCCTCGCGTCAAGCACTTCGAAGCCCGGTCCTGCATGAGGCAGTTAGAGAAGTTTGTCCGGAGCGTGCATGGGTGAGTAGGGCAGTGCACGGGGGACCGGGGCTCCCAGGTCCCACTAACTAGGTCATCAAATAGGGACCCTCTGGTTGGGACCATCTCTGGACCTTCAAGCACCCTGTGAATGGAGGCGTTGGCTGCCACTGAGCGGGCCTCTGCACGTCGGGACAAGCGCTGTCCAGCCCTGCCCAGTTGTCGAGTGGGCTGCTGCCGTCTGTTAGATTTCCATGAGCTGATTTTCAGGATCGTCAGGTTTTTTTCCCCTAGTCCGTCTGAGTCTGGAAGCTCCACCGATAACCTGTCCAACATCCTAGCCATGCCTAAGCCCCCCTGACAGACAGGTGGGGAGGGACATGCGACCCCAACTCCCCTGCAGGGAAGACGAGCATCCTACACGGAGCGAGAGAGAACTCGAGGATCTTCTTGCCTCCTCCTCCTGCCTCCCCTTTCCCATATCCCCACCAGCGCTCCTCCCCTGCTCCAGGCCGAAGCCCAGGAGCGAGTCCCCCAAGGTCTGCCCCCCAAGGAGCAGATGCTGCGTTGAGACGTATCCGGGGCCCCCTGCCTGCTGAGCCCCGTTCAGACGGAGTACCGCTCGATAGCAGCATGGACGTGCGCCACGTGGGCGGACCTCAAAATAACTGTGCTGAGCGGAAGAAACCAGGCCCCAGAATAAAAAGAGTCACTGCTGTACAATTCCATTTTTGCAACCCCCTAGAAAATGCAAATGAGTCCCCAGCAGAAAGCAGACTGCGCGCTGCTCGGTGGCCGAGACAGTGGTGTGGAGGGAGCAGGCGCAGAGTTCGGGGTGGTGGAGAGGCTCGTTTAGGAGAGTGTGACCCTGGCTCTCGGTGCGTATGTGCGTGGCGCTGCCTGAGCATCGATACAGAGACGTCACTCCGCATGAGGCAGTGTGTACAGGGGTTCTGAGCAGGCTGAGTTCCACGGCTAGGCTCCTTCAAGCCCGAGCACTGTGTCTCCATCTGCAACACGGGGGCCAGCATGCCTGCACGCCCTTCCTCCCGACAAAGCCTCCCAACGGGCTCCCTGACTTTGCCCGGGATAGGGCGGGTGGGGTATCTCGCCCATGCCTCCCTGCGCTGCCAACCCCACTCCCCATGCCCTCACCCTCTTGCCCACCGCTGCAGATTCCAGATGCTTTACGCCGACTGCTACATGAACCGGGAGGAGTTCTGGGAGATGTTTGACGGCTCCCTCTACCACAAGCTTCGGGACCAGCTCAACTGCCAGGACGCCTTCCCGGAGGTCTACGACAAGATCTGCAAGTCGGCTAGGCACTGAGCCGCCGCCCTGGCGGGAAGGCCACGTGTGGGCGGCTCCGGCCCCCCAGAACCAGGCTCAGCTGCTCGCCAGCACCGCACTCTCCAACAGACAGAAGCCCCTCCAACAGCCCCACCCACGTGGTCCCAGGGCTCCCCTCCCTGCTCCAGGGGGGCAGCCACGTGAAGGGGAGGGAACCTGGGATCCGGGATCAGACAGGCATGCCTCCAGCAACCCGTTTAGCCACCCATGAGCTCAACCACGCTGGGCTTAGCCCCCCTGAGTCCTTTGCTTCATCTGCCCAAAGGGGACACCACCCCCTACCCAGCTCCTTGTGGAGTCAGGCAGCCGCCCGTCTCTCGCGGTGCTGGGTGAGTGGCCGCTGTTGCTATTGCTGCCCACGCCACAGCACATCCGACTGAAGGGCTGGGCTGTGCATTCGGCAGCAGAGTGCAGGAGGCTTTGCATCCCGCGGCCTGAGCATAGCCTTGGTGGGAACCGTGAACGGGGCTGCCCTGGGGTTGTCCTGCCATTGCCTCGGTCAGCCAGGCTCCTCCTGGAGAGAAGGAAGGAGGGCCTCCATCCTTGGGGCCTCAGGAGGACCACAGGTGGAGCAGGCCGACCCAGCAGGTGCTGTGCCAAAGCCAGGTCCCCTTCCAAAGTTCTCCCTGCTGTCCTGGGGGACGTCCTGCCCCTTCCACCCCTCTCCTCTCCATGGAAAGGCTTGCACGCCCACCCTGAGCCCACGCAGAGGGGGCCACATCGCTAGGGAGGATGTGTCAAGTCCGAGGGCAGGCCCAGGCCAGATCTGGGAGGTCCAGGTGGAGAGAAGAGTTGCCACTCTGAATTGATGCCAGGGGCGGGCCCCCCCAGCTCCCTTGGCTCTCCAACTCTGCAGGTCTCTGCTTGTCCCCAGGTCCCCCCGAGTCACAGTGAGGCGCTTCCATGCCACGCTGTGGCCTGCGAGCAGGAGTAGACCACACCAAGTCAGAAAATGGAGTCTGCCATTGCTACTTGGTGTGAGGAATCTCACTGGCAGGGCGAAAAGCAAGAGCATCGTGGATTTTTTTTTAATTATTATTTCTCCAACCACTTGTCTCATTTCTTTTCTGTCCTTTTTTTTTCCCTTTGGTCACCCCAGCTATTGTTAATTTCAGTGCCTTACAAATCCTCAGCTCAGAGAAAAGTCAGCTCCAGTCTCCTTCGACTGGATCCTCCCTCCCCCGCTGGTCGCTCAGGCCTGGCTGTCTCACCAGCCACACAGCCGCAGCGGAAGACCCAGAAAGTGAGGGCGCTTGAGCTGTGGAAGGGGAGGTGTTTTTCTGGGAGCGCTCATGGGCCAGGAGGCAGGGGAGCTGGACTTCTGTCCGGGCTCTTTTGTGCAACCCTGGGCTGGCCACCCATCATCCCCTCTGAGCTGCGCACTCTTCACCTGTCGTAGAGGTGGTGGCCTGGCCAGTCCTTTCCACTGAGAACCCCATAGCTGCAAACCCCCTGGCAGGGACTCGGAGACCTAAATGAGCCAGGTGGACACTGGGGGTCCCGTCTCACTTCCAGAAAGGGGCTTGCAGGGAAGTGTCAGTGCCACTGCAGGTTTCCAGAACCTTCCAGCCCGGGTTTGCCTGAAGGATACTTACCCTGTCCGCCCAGGACTTGGTGCACCCTGCAGAGTGTGGCCCTGTGAGGACGGGGGACATCTTGAGGAGGCCCCGGAATCTCCCTTTCACCCATTTGGCCTTTGGAGGAGCCCATAAGACAGGGAAGAATAAAAAAGCAACCTCATTGTCAAGCTTGTATGCAAAGCATGTGAATCCTAGTATTAGCTCTCCTAGTGGGTCCGTGTGCTTCCTGGCTTGGTGCTAAACCGATGATTCTACATTCTGTAGAGGAATGGTTCCCACCAGCGAGGTGAACCCAGCAATGTGAGGTCCATCGGTTCCCTGGGGAGCCACCCTCCGCAAGCCACCGAGTGTGGGCAGAGATGCCAGCAGCCTCTGTCAGCGCTCAGTCCGGTCAACCAAAACCCTACTCTGCGGAGCTCACCCAGCACACAGGCTGGGAAGGGGGAGGTGTCTGGGCACCGCCCCAGCCTCAGGTTCATGTTGTATCCCAGCGATGTCCCGCCCTTCCCAGTATGGTAAGCAGAGTTCCCAGCTTCATGCACCCAGTCCTGTCACTTGTAGGTGTGCTGGTCTCAGGGGGAGGGAGACTTGGTGCTGGGGGAATGCTGGATAAAGAGGAAGCCTCTCCCCCACCCACCACACAAGAACCCCCCGGGTTCTAAACTGCACAGAGATTTTCTGTAAAGTCAGAATGGTGACCAGTTTCTTTGGTCGGAGGGATGAGTCATTACCCGGGTATTACTGCAGGAGGAGAGGGAGCTAGGAGGGGTGGGTGTGGCGGTGTCTGATGTGAGAGTCCATGTTGTCTCTTTGGTCACGAGAACTAAGGAGAAGGGCGTGAGTGGCCTTGGCCACAGACACTGCCCGCCATGCAGAATATGTGGCGTCCCCGTGACCACTGCTCCGTCAAAATAAAAGGAGGACCTGAGAGCCAGCCTTTGTTGTGTCTTGCTATGTCGTGTATTTAGTGGTGACCACTGGTCATGGGGTCGGACCTGAGCTCAAGGGCAGACTGCCACTTCGCTGGCCTCGTTTCCTCCAATAGGCCTGCAAACAAGGTGAGAAAAGGGCGTATTTATTAAGATTCTGAAGGGGGAGGGTCTGTCCCATTTTTAATTTTTATCACTATCACCTAGTGATCTAGCTTAGGTGTTAATAAGAACCCAGTTTCCACTGAATCCATTTTGACTTTTAAACAGACTGACAATGGGGGGTGGGGGGGGTGGGGAGTAATTACACATGGACAGTGGGTTCTAGAGAACCCACCCGAAGCCAAATAGCATGAAGCTTTCATGACACACCCAGGATAAATCCGAGGACGGGATGCCATTTTAATGTGGCCAATTTTTTGCTTTTTCTGCATTTATGTAACAGGTCTCTTTCCTCTAAGTATATAAGGTTAAGTGTGATTACAAGCTTAATTAAACCATACTGCTCATTTATAGTTTATACACTGTAGGATTTTCTCCACCTTGCCATCTTTTCCAGGCTAGCTTCTTCCTAATCTTGATCAATAATTTCAATCACAAGTTGAACACCTTGGGAGGTTAGGTTAGATTTAACTAACGACAGCCTTACTGTTCCCTCTCCTTGGGGTCTCCAGACACTGGTTCTAATGATTGCTGGGGGGTCCCTCTGGGACCAACTGACCATCTTGGCTGGTCAGATGTACTGCTGCGTTCCTCCTGGCGGTGAGGCTGATACGTTTATGTGTCCCTTTGGACTGAAAACACACTCTCTAGGCTCCATTGGGCAGGGCTCAAAGCAAGCCCAGCTCCCCATTCCCCTGTTGGGGAGCGTTTACTGATGGAAGCCCTTCCTTCCCCACTGATTTTTTTCTTAATTTTTCAAATTTTATTGGGGGCTCTTACAGCTACTACAACGTTCAGTACATCATTTGTATCAAGCACATTTGCACACATATTTCCACATACATTTCCCAATATTTTCCACTTGAGCCCTTGATACAAGCTCCTTTAAAAAAAAAGAAAGAAAGAAAAACAAAAACCCTCCCCTTTCCCCTCCCCACCTTTTTAAAAAAATTAATCATTTTATTGGGGGGCCCCTACAACTCCCATCACAATCCCTAACAACATCAGTTGTATTCAGGCCACTTTACCACACCCATTGCCATCATCACTCTCAGAACATTCTCCCTCCAGACCCCCATTATCAGCTCCCTATATTATCCTTCCTCCCCCCCTCCCCCTTGAACCCTTAATAATTTACAAATTATTTTTTCATCCTGTACACTGTCCAATGTGTCCCAACACTCACTTCCCTGTTGTCCATGCCCCAGAGAGGAGGCTACATGTAGATCCCTGAAGTTGGCTCTCCCTCTCCATTCCTCCATCCCACTGATTTTTGAATGGCACGGCTTGCCCAGCAGTTCCCTTTTTCCCAGTGTACGCGGTGTCCGGGCTCTCGATAATCCAGCCACCCTGGGCCGTGCCCAGTTGGTGCGTTCAGTGAGGGGCATTAGCAGCACCTTCTGGAAGTGCCCTACTTTCCTGTAGTTAAGACATTTTCCCTTTGGTTTAGCAGCCTCAGCCATAGCAGCAGCTGGCAGGTCTGCCAGGTCTGTTTCAGACCCAATTCATCTGCAAATCTTAATATAGTCTAAGACTGCCCTACTTTCCTGCACGGACAGATTGCAGCTTTGCGAACGTGGCGGGCACGATCATAAACTCAAGTCTGCAGCAGGCTTTCGGCTACTTTCTTGACAGTTTCATGGACCGCTTCCTACAAGCACACAAATTCTACACGCAACATCATTATGCGGGCTGTATTGCCGCCTTTCTAGAGACGGCACTATCTTTTCCCAAACTCTCAAATACTATGTATCTGAAAGTCCTTGTCCAGTCAATTTCAATGGTAATAAATTCTCCATTCCCTAATAACAGGTTTACCCCTCTAGGCACACCCTGTTCTGTATTTCTGCAAGCTTGTATTTTGACCTTCACCAGGTTCTGCGTTCTAAGTAAGCCGATGGAGAAAGGCAAGCTGTTGTTAACAATCTCTAATCGGCAGGCAGGAAACAGCCTTCCTCGTGGACCTGATCATACCAATTACAAAATGGGAGTCTACTCCATCATTTTTTACTTGCTGCTTTCATCTCTTTTAATATCTTGAAAGGGGAAGCATTATAATGACGTTCCTCAAATCCTTGTGAGTCGTTCGCATCGGAGGCCTTTTGACAGGGGGAGCCCCTCTGGTCTCCAGTTGGTTTATTGCCACCCCGCCCAACTGACGGGGGCCTGCAGCGCTGCCAAACTACCAACCAGTGCAGTGCACCCACTCTGCCTACCCAGATTTATCAGAATAAAGCAATCAGAGTGAAGCAATCAACCAGTGACCAAAGTGATTTCTTAATACCTCCAAAACGTAATGTCGCTAAGTCAAAGAAACTTGTATTAAGCCCAAATATTAAAATTGGAGGCTATTGCTTCTTCAGGTAACCTCCTGGGTCTAGACACTGCTGAAGCCAGTGTTCCATCTCTACCCCTTCCCTACAGGGTTCCACCTGTGTCAGTTTGCAGCCACAGCAACAGGACAGTCTGATCATCCTTGAAGGACTCAATGTAAGCTCCTTTTCAATGTTCCTCTCCCTCCCCCCACAAAATCTGGAGGGACAAGATCGGGATTGAAGGTTGTGAGAGGTCAGGATTCCCAGTAAAATTCTCAAAGAATAAACAGGTGCATTGTTGTGTGAAAGAAAAGAAATATTCTTTAGTGTTTCCTCTTTCTTGAACTTTGTCCTCCAAAGCTCCCATGCTCTTTGTACATCCAAGAAACCTTACCTAGACCGCCTCTTTGGAAACACCCCCTTCTCTCCCGGAAACAATCACTGTAGCCTTATGAGCTGACTTCTCTGTCTGGAATTGAATTGATGCAGAAGATCCACTCAAAATCCAGTTTCGATTGGACTTTTTAAGGCATGCTACTGATATTAAGACATGTACTCCTGAGAGAATTTCTCTACAGCTATCCACTGATTGCAAAAAAAAAAAAAAAAGTTTAGAGATTTTTTTTTTAATAACCTTGTACTGGTATAAACAAACCTTAGTAGTCAATTTTTTAAAAATTCCTCTTAAAGGCCTAAAACTCACTGCTTTCAAGTCAATTCTGACTCCTGGTGGCCTTAAAAAGGGAGGTTTGAGGCTATCAATCTTTATGGGAGCAGGTTACCTAAACTTTCTCAGGAACTGGCTGGTCGGTTTGAGCCCCTGGCTGCACTTAGCTGTCCAATGCTCACCTGACAGTGCTGAGGGCTCCTTGTCTTTTTGTACAGGCCCCTCAAAGAAATCAAGGAAAACACAAAGTTCTAGAACGATGTGGGAAAATAATATAAGAACAAAGCATTAGAAACCATACAAAAGCAACAACAAGAAATCCAGAAGGTGGAATAAAATAGAAATATACGACTCAATAGAAGGCCACAAAAGTAGACTTGATTCGGGCTGAGCCCCGGTGGCATAGTAATTGTGCGTGGGACTGTGGCCCACTGGGATGGAGGTTCAATTCCAGCTCCACAGGAACAAATGCTGGGCCTCCTACTCCCACCACCTGAGGACAGTGATGCCCCCCCCCCAAAAAAAAAAGTAGACTTGACTCAATGGGAGAAAAGTCTGGCTAAATAGTGGGCAAACGCCTCACTGCTAATTTGACTCAGGAAACCCAGAAAAATGAAAGCCTAAGTGCTATGTGGGACACTATCAAGAGAAGTATTCTATGTCTGATTGGAATTTCAGAACAGGAGGAGACAAAAGCATGAAGAATCTTTAAAGATTTGCTAGCTCA
>PVJH01039878.1:0-16088 GCA_004026705.1 Nesogale talazaci | reverse complement strand
TAACTGCAAGACAATAAAACATATGTCATTTGATTAGCCAAAAATTCAAATATAAATTACGTTCATTCTTATGCCAACATGCACTTTCCCTAATGAGACATTTGTCACCCTGCTATAAAAAGATTGTGTGTGATATTATTTTCTTTGAGACATTTTTTAATGTCTACAAGAAAACTTTAAAAATTATACCTGACAACTCATCTTCTTTGCCTTAACTCCACAGCATCAATCTAGAAAAGGAAGTTATGCACATCAGCATTCAGTAGAACTCCTTTGTAACACCAGATGCTTGGATGTTTGCTTGACCCCCAATCTTAGGATATATGATTCCTTTTTGCGGGCGTCATCACTGCCCTCTAGTGGGAGTGGAAGGCCCAGCCTTGCTCCTGGAGAGCTGCTGCTTGTTTTGAACCACCAAGCCAGTAGGCCGCAGTCCCGCACTCAACCACTACGCCACGGGGGCTCAGGCCAATATATGATTCTTTACATCAAAATTTTTTCTCTGTAGTGATTGTGTATTTTTGTTTTAACAATGTGTTTTTTATCACAGATGCAATAGTTATGTAAGTAATCTTTGGAAATATCTAAGAAAAATCTATTAACTAGTTGATATATTTGTGTTAGTTCTTTTTACTAAGAATTGTTGATATATTGTAATATTTAATACCGCTTCTTCACCTTGAAGCCCTAGTGGCACTATGGGTAAGACAGTACATGACCAATCTCATGGTGGCAATTGAAACCCAACAGGCCCTCTGAAGGAGTAAGATGAGGTTTTCCTTCCTGAGAAGATTTAAATTCTTAAAAAACCAGGGTCATGAGTTGGAATCAATTTTGATTTCCAAAAATAGAATTATTGAAGCAGAAGTGTTAGGGGAATAATTTTATTCTTATTTCCTGTGTCTTTACACAAAATGAACAGTCCTAGTATAAGCACTTCTGCATCCTGGGAAAACTTGAACCTGATTTTAACATAGGAAGGCAGATATGCTTCTGTGCTTAGAGAATCAAGACAGTCCTCTGGCCTCATATGGTTTCTGCATAAGTCACTCCAACTCTTGACCTCTTGGCTTACTTAGAAATTGAGGTTAAGATCACCAGGCCAAAAATTTTTTTTTAATTTTTAAAAAGATCACCAGGGTAGGGACCCCCATGAAGTGACTTCAGCTTAAAACCTGTAAGGGAGATGGTCAAGGTGGGCAATAGTAAGTCAAAATTATCAGTTCCAACGTTGTAGGGATGAAAGAAAGAGGGCTATTGTATCTTACAGCCCAACTCTACTTTCCAAGGCTGTATTGAGAGCTATTTACATTCCTTGATTCAGTTGTTTAAGACTGTGTTTTTTATCTGTAAGAACCCAAATGGGATGTAGAGGATATTAGTAGTAGGTAGACCCAACTCAGATGTAAGTTCAGGTTAAAGCTGAAGGAAATTAAAACCAATCCTCAAGAGTCTAAATATGGTCTGGTGTCTATCCCACCTGAATTTCCAGAACATCTTAGATTTAAGGCATTGACCACTAACGACAGATGGCCTAGTGAACTCTGGGAGGATATCAAGAATAAAATTGATGAAGAAAATAAATGGTTATTAAAAAGAAGAGATCAAATTGGATGTCCAAAGAAATGCTGACACTTGCTCTTAATCATAGAGTATCTAAATCAAGTGGAAAAAAGAATGAAGTCAAAGAGTTGAATATAAAAGTTCCAAGGACAGCTCAAGTAGATAAAAAACCCAAATATTATAATGCCATGTGCAAGAACCTAGAATTCGAAATACAAAAGGAAAGAACACACCCAGCATATCTGAAACTGAAAGAATTCAAGTGAAAAAATGCAAGCCTCAGGTTGAATTATGATTTGAATGCATCATTTCTTCTTCAGTCTTCTCTATTCACTGTCCAACTTTCACATGCTTATGAGGTGATTGAAAATACCATGACTTGGGTCAGGGCCAGCTCAGTCCTCAAATGTGACATCTTGCTTTTCACTACTCAAAGAGGTCTTGTGTAACATTTACCCAATACATCAC
This sequence comes from Nesogale talazaci, assembly GCA_004026705.1. NCBI lineage: Eukaryota > Metazoa > Chordata > Mammalia > Afrosoricida > Tenrecidae > Nesogale > Nesogale talazaci. Next base: position 14,057 of record PVJH01039878.1, on the reverse strand, counting down.
TTAATGGTTATAAAGAAAAATATATAAAAGTTAAAAACAAGTAGGAAAAAATTAAAGGACAACTTGATCATATAGGAAATTAAATAATTTAAAACTTAAAAATTAAAAATAAGATCAGCTTTTTTTAAAATGAATGAGATAAACTTAAAAATATATATTTGAAGAAAGAGAGTTAATGAATCAAAAGATAGTTTGAGCATTCACACATATATATAGTAGTGAATACAGAAATACTATATATAAACATTTACTCATCCCATAAAAAATGTATATGCATATATCTATGTGGAGAAAAAATAATAGAAAATGCCAGCATGTATTTAGTCGGCAATTCACAGGCCGGATGGCACTAATGGAGCAACATTTGACAAACTAAATTTGACCAGAATTTTTTCCAGAAATGAAGAAAGCATGTGTCCTTGAACTAAACATGCACTATAATTACTAGGTAAGGTAAGTAAAAATAATTGCATACTAACTTATATCAGAGTGAAATTACATAATATCAAAGCAAAAAAGAACATCATATACCTTATCAGAAAAAGAGAAAATCATATATAACTTAAAAAACAGCATGGAAATTAGCAGCAGCTTGCACCTCTGTGGAAATAAAGGTGCCAAAAGATATTTAAGTAAAATTTTAAAAGCACTAAGGATAATAATCTTGCCTTCTGCTGTTGTTGTTAATTTGATCTGTGCAATCTCTTAAACATCCACACGTCAAAGCATTCCTTAATTTAATCTTTGAACTTATTCTTTCTTCCTTATCACCTCACAATCTTTCATGAGTTCATACAATCTCTTATATATGGTTTTAAAAAGTATATGGCAAGACAAGTTGTATTATTTTATCTTAATTTTTCAATCTGTATGCTGAAAAACTAACCTGAGAAGTTGGGTTATATAAAGAAGAGGACAGCACCAGAATTGGGAAAAGACACATTGGAGAGATGCAGATAATACAGCCTGGCACAAACTGAAAAGGACTTGAAGTATTTACTGATGAAGATAAGAGACTACAGCCGTCAGTGTGAATTACATCTTAACCTATACAGTGAAAATTCTTACAGCTATCCCAAAAAAACAACTTGACAATTGGTGAGAAAAACTTGAAGTTGCCAAAGATTTCATTCTTCTTCCATCAGTAGTCAATGCTCATGGAAGCTGCTATCACGAGAGTGAATAATGTATTGCTTTCGGGATATTTGCTGCAAAAGTTCTCTTTGTTTCATCTTATAAAATTAAAAAGTCTCATTGGTGACTAACGTGTGCCTGATCCAAACTCTGATACTTTCAGATTCCTCATATTCATACCAAAGAGGAACTGACATTCTAACTCTATCAGGGCCTGTGAGAGCCCTGGTGGTGTAATGGCTATGAGTTGGGCAAGGTTGCCAGTTCAAAACCACCAGCACCTCCTCAGGAGACAGACAGAGCTCTCTCCTCCTGTTAACAGCTGGAGTCTCAGAAACACAAGGGGCCATTCTATCGTGTCCTATAATGTTACTATGAGTCAACTTGATGGGAATGACTTTGGGCCAGGAAGCCAAACCAGTCTGTCTTAGAAGCCCAGCTATATAATGCTCCTTAGAAGTGCAGATGAGCAAATGTACAAATGTGCTTGGCATACAATGGATGGATGGAGAGATGGTAATAAGAGTTATATGAACCCTCAATAAAATGATTAAAAAATAAAACAAGCAAACAAAAAAGAAGTGCAGATGGTCAGACTTCCTCTTGCTTTCATATTATCAGGAGGAACCAAATGCTAGAGAAAAATGCTATGCTTGGTGAAGGAAAGCGTTGGTGAAAAGACCTTCAATGAGTCTCATTGGCACAATGGCTGTAACAGTGGGTTCAAGCATAACACTGATTTTTGAGGATGGTGCGGGACAGGCCAATGGTTCGTTCTGTTTGCGTACTATCTCCATTCTTCATGCTCTATGACAGCACAACAGTAGGAAGTGACTACATATTGATGAATTCTGTTGCTACATAATGATAACTTATTATCGTTCACTGTTCTGGGGCTCGTCAGCTCAGTTGTTAATCGCTGCTGTTGTTATTATTAGCTACTACAGCCAAGGTGCTCCTGATTCATGATGACCTTTCACAAAATGAAACAAATATTCAGCCCTGGCCATTTGTTTCCATGATAGACTGGGAATCGGATGGTTGTGCTCCATAGGTTTCCATTGGCTGTTTTTGTTAAATCATTTTATTGGGGGCTTATACATCATGTTTCACAATACATAAATAAACATACTGTGCCAAGCACCCTCACACATCCACTGCTATTATCATTCTCCAATCGTCTGCCTTTTCCCTTGAGCCCCTAGTATCGGCTTTTCCATCCCTTCTCCTCTTCCCCTGCTCTCTCCTCCCCACCAACCCTCAATACTTTATACATTGTTATTGTTCTGTCATATCTTACTTACACTGCCCTACCTCTCCCCCAACCCACTCCTTTGATACCCATCCTTCAAATAGGAGCTTGTGTGTATATCCTTGCAGTTGGTTCCATCTTTCTACCCCACCTTCTCTCTACCTTCCAGCATCTCCAATCTAACCATTGGTCAGAAGGGGCCCATCCATCTTGGTTTCCCCATATCTCCAGCTCCCCTCTATACTAGTGTACCTTCTCCAGTCCATCTGGGTTTGTAAGATAGAGTTGGAACCATGATGATTGGGGGAGGGAGGAAGGCTTCAGGAACTAGAGGAAACGTGTATGCATCATCACTGCCTGGCTGTACCTTGACTGGTCTGTCTCCTTCCCGTGATTCCCCTGTAAAGGGGTGACCAATTACCCACCAGTGGGCCTTAGGTCCCCACCCTGCTCTCTCCCTCATTCATAATGATGTGATTCTTGTTCTTTGATTCTCAATATCTGCTCCTTTTGGCCCCTCTTGATCACGCAGGCTGGTGTGCTTCTTCTATGTGGGCTTTGCTATTTCTGGGCTGAATGGCAACTCGATTATCTTCAAGTCTTTGAGACTCCAGGCATTCAATCATTTGGTAGCTGGGCACCATCATTTCTTCTACTCTTAAAAACAGCCATGGTCTTTCTGCCTTAGGTTGGAAGTTCCACTGAAATCTGTTTAGCATTGCAGCAAATTGCAATTGTCATAGCATTTGTTGTAGCAACATGCAAAGTTTCCTCGTGGTGACTTTGCATGAAATCCACTGGCCAAGAGTCAGTGGGGCTTTCCACATGGAAAGCAAGAATTCTACCACTGAACCATCAATGGTTCTTGAGATCCCTGATTCAGAGGAAGATTAGGATCCATTCTCGATGAGGGAAGGCAGTGTGTTTACATGCAGGAGATATAGGGTTTTTAGAGACAATTTGAGATTCTTGTATACAACTGCCTGTCTTCTTCCTTTAGGTGACTGATTTCATGTGCTCTAAATTGAATTCTTCATATATCTCTACCTGTTCCAGCAAAACACAAAAGTTATTCCTCTCCCTCTCTCCTTAAACCCCTAAACAGATGCTCCATTCTCCCAGTGTACCTGGCCAAAAATATTTGAGGTACCCTTGAGTTCTCACTCTCACATCACATTTCCAATCCATCAATAAATCTTATTGATTCTATTTTCAAATCCGACCATGCAACCACCACTATCCAAACAACCGTTTCCTTTTACCAGATCTCAATAATCTCCTAACTGATTCTCCTGCTTTAGCTCTTACCTTCAACAAAGTTGACAGTGTGTTTATTTTAAATCTTTGTCAACTCATGCCACTTCACTTCCCAGAAACCATCAATAGCTTTCCATTTTTATTCAAAATAATAGTGAAAGACCTTATACCAGATGACATGGCCCCTGACTATTTCTATCTTATTGTTATCTGGCTTCATCACCTTACACACATCAGTGTCTTCATCCTACCCCAGACACAGTTGATTCCTTGCTATGCTTTGAACACATCGGGTGTCTTTCCACCTAAGGACTTTGCACTTAATTCCTCTGTTTAGACTACGCCTCTACTGGCAGTTTGTAGAACTTTCTCTCTCACTTCCCCTTAGCTAAGCTCAAATGCCACTTTCTCAGTGAATTCTTTGCAAAGACACTCAACACTCAATTGAGTGTTCCTAATCCACTTGGTATTTTTACCCTAACAGTTATCAACATCAGAAATAATGTTTATTTTATTGATTGCCTGTACCCATTATAATGTAAGCTGAAGCAAGCAAGGATTTGTATCTGTTTTGTTCCCTCATGTATCACCCCCACCTGAGTGCCCAGTGTTTAATGATCAGTGTCCAAACCCAAAACACCTTCATTTTGTAGCATTTTCCAATTTCCACAGTGATTATACCCACACCATGACCAATTTTAAGCTAATATCACTGAACATGATTGTCGCAGTCATATACTCTGGTGCCAATTTGAGTAAGAGTGTAGGGGTGGAGTCTAGCCTGTCAATCTGGAGATAGTGAATAAGACCTCTGTTTGGGTATGGCTTCCTCTGAGAATTCTGGGAAATCTTGTGATATTTTCCCCCGTGGAGATGAGAGACCAAAACTCAGTTCCTCAGACACAAACTACTGACAAGACGAGATGACAGCATGCTGATCGTTCCTGATTCCTCGAGACTGGAGGAGCCAGATGAGAAGCCACATGGGCTTACACTGATGGAACCAAACCTCTGGGGCTGAAGAAGTCACGTGGAGATGCCTGCCAGTGCTCAGATGCTTGGAAGACCACAGGGACAACCCCTACCAGTCCTACCGCCAATGGATACTGCTGATGGACCATGAGCCCTGGAAGTGAGGAGCCATGGGAGATCCCAGCCAGCACCGGGATGCTTCTACCACCAATATATACACAAGATTCTGTATCCCCTGACCTGTGATTGTCCTGGTGTCATTACATGTGCTTCGTGAGTCAGAAGGAGACTTTATAGACTGGGATTGGACATATGAGCTAATATCAGACTTATGATTTTGGACTGGACTAAGTTAGGATGCTTTCTCAAAGTTCCACTCCTCTTTTATACCCATATGTGTGTTTAAGAATTTGTTTCTCTAATATACCAGGACTAACACAATGATATTGGGAATGAACTGATTCCTCTGAACTGGTATATAAAGGGGTACTCTCCAAAAGACGGGAAAAGTTTCAAAGGGCAGAGCTTTTGCAGGGCATATTTTTCTCACTAGGCCAGCATCCAGCAACTCACTCTGAGTTAGTGCACCCAGAGGTGTCACCTGAGAAGATTCTCTCTGGTCACAGTGAACTTGTTTTATAAAAACAATTTTGCTTGAAACTCATTTTTGTGATTTCAGAGAACAGTGTGTGATTGTGTCATTTTGTTTCCTGCTTGGGGAAAAGTGCTGCTGAAACTGTTGTGATGTTGAACATAGCTTATAAGGACAGCACTTTGGGAAAAAAACTCAAGTGTACTTGTGGTTTTCTCATTTCAAAAAAGGTGAAATGTTGATTGATGACAAACCTCATTCTGGACATCTGTCTATGTCCTGAATGGAAAAAAATGTCAACTCAGTACATTTGGAGTTCATTCCATCAGGTCAGACTGTTAATCAAACTTTCTATTTAGAGGTTCTGAAAAGATTGCATAACAGTGTGCAACATAAAAGGCCTGCTTTGTGACAGACAGGGAACTGGCTTTGCCACCATGACAATGCACCTGCTCACACAGCCATCTCAGTGCACCAGTTTAGGGCAAAAACCAACATACCTGTCAGACTCCATACACTTTACTTACCTTACCTTGGTCCCTGCAAGTTTTTCTGTTTCTGAGAATGAGAGAAAAATGAAAGAACGGAGATTTGATGATGTAGAAAAGGTGAAGAAAAAATGAGAAGTGCTGTCAGCCATCCAAACAGATGAATTTGAAAATTGTTTCCAAGAACGGATTTGGGAAATGTATTAAGTGTAATGAAAAGTACTTTGAAGGTGATAAGATTGTTTAAAAAAAATTGAAATGCATAGCTTTGGACAAAACTCTGGTTTTTGGGGGGGATATCCTCTCATAAGTCATTTCTAGCACATCACTAATATCTGTTCCTAAAAATATGAAGGAAAAAGGAGTAAAAAGGTCTATGATTGCAATTCAATATGGGGAAGAATCTTTTGCATCAATATATAGACTAGATGTGTTCACCTCTGAAAGATCCTCACTAAAGAAGCCACTAAATAGCAGGGAAGTGGGTGAAGGGAGACATCGGACAGTGTACAATATGACAAAATAGTAATAATTTATGAATTATCAAGGGTTCATGAGGGAGAAGGGGATGGGGAGAGAAGGGAAATATGAGGAACTAATACCAAGGGCTCAAGTAGAAAGAAAATGTTTTGAGAATGATGGCAACAAATGTACAAATGTGCTTTGCATACAATAAATGTATGTATTAATTATGATAAGAGTTGTATGAGCAGCCAATAAAATGATTTTTTAATGTCTCAATTCTCCTGCATATGATTGGACTATTGAAATATATGATGTGTGGATTATGGACCAACCAAAAAAAGTCTCAATTACAAGAAACATAAAACTAGAAAAGTAGCATGAAATACAGATAATAATGACAATTTCTATGCACTACCAGGAAAACAGCCTCTGGTGTGAATCAGCATTTACGCAATGACAAAGTTCAGCAGGGTCAGGAAATAAGGAGGAAAGGAAACAAGAAATGGGCAGGGAGTGGAATGAGCAAGGCTACTTTTAGGGGTTGCAATCAATGAACTGAAACAAAATGCATATGGATTAATAAATAGAAAATGGATGTATTGTGAAAACCTTCACTCAACTCACAATATATTTTTAATTCTTATGAGCAATATCAATGATAGAAGTAGTGGGTGCTAACAGGGAAAAGCTATATTAGACTTGCAAGCAAAAAGTGATGAACTAAAAACATGTATTTACCTCTGTCCATTATGACATCCTATTAAAATGAGAGTGAATGTTTCCTTAAGGCCCCGAAAAGCCCCCAAACTGTTATCTTGTCAAGCCAACGTCTAGTGAAGCTATAGGACAGGATAGAACTCTCCTGTCCCCATTGTGGGTGAAGGAAGAGAGCATATGGTGCAAAATATGAAAATGCAAATAATGCATCAAGGGTTCACAAGAGTTGGAGGGTGAGAAGTGGGGGAGAGGAGTTGATACAAAGGATGCAAGTAGAAAGAAAATGTTCTGGAAATGATGGTGGCAAATTAAATGAGCCCCAAATAAAATGACTGATTAAAAAATAAAATGAAATAAACTAGGGAGTAAAAAAGTTATCTCAGACCCAACGGTAGGTGAAGTGACATCCCCTTACAGAGTGGTCACAGGGAAGAGATGAGCCAGTCAAGGTACAGTGTAGTAGCAATGAAATAAGAACTTTCCTTTAGTTCTTAAATGCTTCCTCCCACCCACTGGTCATGGTTCCAATTCTACCTTACAAATCCAGCTACACTAGGGCTGTATACTGGTATAGAGAGGAACCAGAAACATGGGGAATTCAGGCTAGATGATCCCTCGAGGACCAGCGATGACAGTGGTGATACCGAGAGGGTGGAGGGAAGGTAGAGTAGAAAGGGTGGTTAATTGCAGGGATCTGTAGATGACCTCCTCTCTGGGATACAGAAAACAGGGAAATGGGTGAAGGGACACATCAAAGAGTGTATGATGTGACAAAATAATGATAATTTGTAAATTATTAAGGGCTCATGAGAGAGGGGGAGTGGGAAGGGAGAGGAAATATGAGGAGCTGATACCAAGGGCTTAAGTAAAGGAGGATGTTTTGAGAATGATAATGGAAACAAATGTGCAAATGTGGTCTGCATACAATAGATGAATGTATTGATCATGACAAGAGTTGTATGAGACCCCAACAAAGTGATTTTTTTTTAAATTGTCTCCAGGAGTTTCTGAAACTTTAATTCTTTACATGAGTAGAAAGTCTATCATTCTTCCACAGGGCAGCTGGGGGGTTCGAACTCCTGACCTCGCAGTTATCAAGCAAACTCATAACACTATACCACCAGGACTCCTTTTTAAGGAGTAAACCTCCAAAAATAAAGCAATGGAAAATTAATATTAACAATAGCATTTTGTAAGCTGTAAGGTAGGTGGGTTCTTCTTTATCTAACTGTTGGCAGTTCCTGATGACATACCCAAAGCTTCACCACTGAGGCTTCTAAAGGAGAATTCTCTGAAGACTGATTTGTTTTTTGTTTCAGCTGTCCAAGATATATCTGATTTCTTTGCTAACATCATAATCGGAAATCACTCGTTCTTCTTGTCTTCACTGTTCACTACCCAAATGTACCATATCTATGAAAAGACAGTGACTTGGGTCAGAAGCAACTTCAGCACAAAGTGAACGTCTCATTTGTTTGATATCACTTTTCCATAGTAAGATGTCAATTTATAATTCTATTTAAAATGAAGAGTAGTAATATAGGGGGAAAGGAATACTGGTTACCCAAGCAGTTAATTTTTTTTTACTGCTAACCAAAATGCCAGCAGTTCAAGCCCACAAGTAGTGGCTTTGGGAGAAAAATGTAGTGACCTACTCTTGTAAAGTTTACATTAAAACTCTATGGGATGATTCTACTCTGTCCAATATGGGTCAGAATCAAGTTGACAACATATATCACAGAGGTGGAAACAAATATCAAAAGAATTATCTAGGAGGAGGCAAATCAGGGGTTACTATTTTTAATGACAAACTGGTGATTTGACCTCTGTCAAGTTTAGAGCACGTTCTTCACCTTTTTGCTCGTTTTTCTTATTAACTCCCTCATTCCCCCCTTGTACCCTTCCAGAACCCCAAGAAAATATTCATCCAGTCACTGTCTCTATAAATTTACCTGTCCTGGATTTCATTTAAAGAAAAGCATACAAAAACAACCAAAATACTCAAACCCAGGAAAAAGACCAATAAAATATAGAAAAATCTCCATTGAAAAGATCACAGAAAATAATGAAAATGAATCAAAAGGAAGAACGAATGATGAGGTGTTAAAAGTTAATCTAACTATATTTGCATTAGTCCACTGTCCAATGCATGTGAATTTTTAGAAAGAGAACCATGTTTAAAAACGTAAAAGGAAAAAAAGTTTCTTTAAATAATACTTAGGTTGAACATAAAATACTAAATGTTAATGGATAACAATGAGTTTTGTATCTCAAAAGAAGTGGAATACAGTAATTTGGGGTGTTATGCTTATGCCTGTAAATTGTCTATCAAAAGCTATTCATTTCTAAAGTAAAAAAAGGAAAATAGGGAATATATTTTGAAGAAAAGATGATGAATAAAGCCATTACTTAGGAAAAAGAAACAATAGAAATAAAATGAAAGCAAAAGATAAGTTTTTTGAAAACCTGAATAATATTCATAACTTCTGGAAAATGACTAAGAAAAAGTAAAAGCATTTAGTGACAAAATATTATACAAATCTATGTATAGAATTGATACTTTTATGAAAGTAGAATTTTAAAAAGCCTTATCCCACCTATATTGAAAGCATAAATAAAATGCAGACTTTCCTGGAAAAATACAAATTCACAGAATTGACCCAAGATTAAATTACAGCTAAGAGACACAAAGAGTCATTCAATAAATTAATAAGTAATCTGAATTTTCCTCTTTTTTCCACAAATGACAACAGCCCTATATAGTTTCATAAATGACTTATCTAACCATAGAAAGCATCTAATCCAGTGTTCTTCCATGGAAATAATATGGGCACTACTTTTGTAACTTTGTATTTTCTAGCAGCCACATAAGAAATGGAAATTATTTTTAATAATATATTTATTATATCTAAAATATTATATTAATTACTGATACCAAATATAATAATCACTGATACTAAATATAAATCCATTTTAGTGTATTTATGAGATATTTGACATACTTATAATGCCAAATCAATGAAATTTAGTGTATTTTAATATTTACAGTAAATTTCCATTTTAACCTAAAATATTTTGATGACTACTGATTACCCTTTGTATAGTGAAGTACCTTAGTCCCAATTTTAGAGAGAATCTTTCATATAATAGGATAAAAGTCTACCCAATTTATTTACTATAGCTTAGAATAGTTAGATATCAAAATGAGGTGAAAATAGTATAATAAAAAATTATAAACCAATCTTGCTTATAAAAGAAATGGGAAAAACAGCAAATACAATATTATATGAAATTCAGGTTAAAAAAAAAACAAAAGCAAGAATATCTAAGCAAATTGAAAGCAAACAAATGGCAGTGTTGTTTCTGGCCAGAATGTCAGCTTACATGAAAGCAGGGGCAATACGGATGGTTTGAGACTGATGCTGCAGTAGACAAGCTGGAAGACTAATATGGAGTACAAAGTTGAGACAAGCATTGCGAGCAGAAAAAAATGACTGTTCTCAGCGATCTCTGATGGCAGCAAAATTGGTTGCTCAAATGAAAACTAATTGAGTACATTCCTACTTCAGACCCGACACACACAAAAAGCACTCCATCCAAACAAGCAATCACCATCTAAGTGAGATGTCGACAAAGTCCTCATTGAAGAAGCACACCAACATCAGTGACTGAAGGTTGTAAATCATAAAATCTGAAACAGAAGGAGGGAATAGTATCAGAGCCTAAACTGAGATTCTGGTTTGCAGAAGGATATGGAGGACAGTGGGAGCCCAATACATTTGTGTGATCTACATAGGATATAAGCCTCCAGTAATTTCTCTTTATCCTTAATAGAGAAATGGGAAGAAACGGGTTACCAAACAGAGTGCATTGAGGTTATGACTATGGAAGATCAAAATGATAAATCTGACTGAATGGTTAAAACCTTGTCAATGGATCCCCCTTTGATGCACGTTGTGTGGGTCTGATCTGATTTTCAACATTTTATGTAATTGTGTGTGTATGGGGTGGGGGGAGGGCTGTTCACATGGGGAGTTATCTTTGTGTTAGGCTGGGTTGACTAGAGAAACAAATTCAGTGACATTCATAGATATATTTTTTAAAATAGCTCTATATCTAGAAGTAGCTATATATTGCAAAAATATCCCAGGCCGGTTCATAAATCTGATACAGTCCCTCTTCAGACTCACACAGTCATAATCAGTGATGGTGAATTTAAGAATATTCCCAGCCTGTGGGTGCAAAGTCTTGTGAATCCAATAGCAGTGGACACATCTGCAGAGCTCTGTCACAGAGCCACTCAAGAGTGGTTTGCCAGCATGAACGTGAAGACAGAGAGCTATGGAAAGGTTCTGTAGCCCTCCTTATGAGAAGGCCATGCCCACAAGAAGATACCATCCGTCTATGACCTGACTGACAGGTTGAATACCCTTACACCATTACATATCTTTAAGGTGACATGAAATTATGTAACTATCACAATTGCAGGTGTATTGTGTCCCTGGGGAGGGGGCTGAACCTCTTGAATGTTTGTTAAATATTTTCATGCTTTTCAGTATATCAAACCCAGACTTTATGAGCCTATAGATACAGCAAATTGTATAGAGGTTTTAGAGGGGTACAGTGAATGTGGGGGTGTTGTAAAAGGGAGATAATGTCCAGGAGTTCAAGCAGGAAGAGAATATTTTGAAACTGATGTGGTAGCAATTGTGCAATATTGCTTGATGGGACTGAATTGTGGAATGGTATGAGATCTTTATTAGCTCCCAATAAAATGGTTTGGGGAAAAAAGTAATGCATAGTTAGGTTTGAAAACCTAACTATGAGAAACTAGTCTTGAAAGTATTAAAAGGAAAATTTTAAACCACTGTAAAACAAAAAAACATCATATCAACAGAATTTTAAAACAATTATTCTGGCTAAATGAAGATATTTGTAAGGAGAAAGCTAATAAAGGAATAGACCTGCAATACATGAAGACTTTCCAAAAGTCATTAGGGAAATTACAAACTCAAAAACCCAGCAGGAAAATTAACAAAGAATATAGGGGTGGGGCAGATCAAGCAGCAAAAAAATAAAAGCAGAAACCCAAATGGTCATTAAGCATGTGAACAATTGCTTGACCTCACAATAATTGGGCAAACGCAAATTAAAACAATAACAAGATAATATTCCCATTCATCTGACTAAGCAAATTTTAAAATTTGATGATTCCAAGGTTCAATGAGGAACATGGGACGATGGGACTCACACACTGCGAACTAGGCAAATATCGTTGAGAAACTCTTTTTGTTTATCATTTAAACAAAAATACTAAACACACTGCCTTTGAGTCAATTCCAACCCACAGTGACCCTTTAAGAACTGCATCAAATGGCCCTTGTTGGTTTCTGAGACAGAAATAAAAAGCTTCATTTTCCCCTGGAAGAGTCGCTGGTAGTTTTGAACTGCTGACCTGGGAGTTAGCAGTCCCACATCCCACTCCACCATGTAGACCTAGATCAAAGCATAAGTGCTTTCCTGTGCAAAATATAAAAGCAGCTTCCCTCAAATAATTGTGCCACAAGAAAAAGTGGCTTCAGTCAATTTGTTTAAAATAGCAAATTTTCAAAAACAAAATATAAAAAATAGCAAATTTTCTTTCCCGTCAAGCTTTTGGGTGTTAAATTGCTAACAGCAAGGTCAGCTACTCAAATCCACAAACCACTCTGGGAGAAAGCTTAAAGCTGTCCGCTCCTGTCAAGATGTGTTGTCTCAGAAACCCTACCCATGGGCTCTCTGTGTCAAAGCTGACTTGATGGCAGTGAGTTTAGAATTCCCACCCATAGAAAGTCTACTATAATAAGAAAGGAACATGGAGGCCCAATGCCTGTGTGACTGCTAGCAGAAAGGTTTGTGGTTCAAGCCCACCCAGTTAACTCTGTGGGAGAGAGGCCTGGTGATCTCTTCCTGTGAAGATTACAGATTAGAAAATATGCCCAAGCCATTTTCTTCTGTTACATAGGTTTCTGTCCTTTGAAATAAATTTCACAATCCCTACCAACAAGAAATTACTACTGAAAAAAAAAAAAAGAAATTACTACTGAATTACCAAACGTTCATGGGGGGAAATGGAATGAAAAGATAATAGAATGTTCCATGAACATTTGGAAACATTAAAGGAAAACAAAACTCACTGGCATCAAATCAGTTCTTTCTCAGAGTGACTGGATGAAACAGGATAGAATTACTACTGTGGATTTCTGAGAGTGTTGCTCTTTAAGACAGCAGTTCTCAACCTGTGGGTCATGACCTTTTGGGGGATCAAATGACCCTTTCACAGGGGTCACTAATTTCACAACAGGAGCAAAATTATAGTTGTGACGTAGAAACAAAAATAATTTTAGGATTGGCAGGATCACCACAACATGAGAAACTGTATTAAAGGGTTGTAGCACTAGGAAGGTTAACAACCACTGCTTTAAGGAAATAGAACGCTTCATCTTGCTTCCCCTGGGAGACTGGTGGTTTAGAACTGCTGACCTTGCAATTAGTAGTTCAATGCACAGTCACTACGCCACCAGGGATCCTCTTTCATTGTAGCACTAGGAGCAATCGAAAAGATAGTGTTATAGTTTTTATATCATTTTGGGTGAGCCAGGATTCTCCCATGATATGATCTATTGGAGTTTGGTTAATTGCATGATGGAAACTTCCGTGAAACAGTTATGGGTAAATAGACCTCCTTAATCTGATCACAGCCCTGATACTACAGAGAGAGGAGTGATACTATTCATTCAGGGTGTGATAGGTCATAAATTGACATAAATTGACAGTATGTGAAAGCTCTCTCACTTCTACTTCTGAATTTGGATCCTACATCCTGTTTATCAACCTTCTGCTAGATCGCTTGCCAATCCCAAGAACTATAAGTGACCTGCTGAATTTGTGTTCATTAGGCCGACCTTGGATTCATTACCTCTGCACCCACCAGCCTGTATGCTCTCTGCTTCATCTTCCTGCTTCCTATTCATCAGCCTCTGCAAGTGCCGGAGGCAGGAAAAGCCTTCAGCTTACATCTGAACTACAGACTTGACCTGGACTAGACTTATCCACTTCTACAACCATGAGAGACATTTCTTAATATCAATCTCTTTCTGTATGCAAACATATACAAGTATGCAAACATATACAAGCATCA
>PVJH01039877.1:0-16093 GCA_004026705.1 Nesogale talazaci | reverse complement strand
GAAGGATTTCCTGATGGAATTAGGGCTTCCTCTCTTAGCTCTCGGCATCCCCAGGGAAAAAATTTTTGTTTTTCTCTCAATTTTCTACTCACTGCTGGCTTGAAAGGAGAAAGTAGCATCCTCTGTTTTCAGTACTATTAGAAGTGACTCTAATATTTCACTGACATCCTGTAGGACCACATTTCCTTCTGGACAATCAGATTATATTGATCATTCTCATCCTATCTCTTACTCAAAATCTGTTCAGCATCAAGTCTCTGGATATAATTCTTGGCAAAGCTCCCTGTGAACTGTGGATACCGAAGGACTGATTCTATCTATATCTGAGAAAATAATTATGGTGACTTATTTGGCTAAACTTCCTAAATGGGCTTAGATTTTCTTGCTACCCATTGTCTCCCTTTATGCAGAAAAGCGATTTCTAGGCATAGAGAGACCCCTGACCGGTGAACTGAAATGACTTTTCTGCTTAAAAGAATCATTTCTGAGATTATTGTTTGGAGTCATAATGAAGTGAACATTCATTTGCAGGAAAATTTCTTTTAAACCATAGCAAATGTGTCACAAGAGGAAGAAAATACAGACTCTTATCTCAGAATGTTCTTTAGAATTGAGGAATGTGAGACTTCTCATATATTTTGAACCTATTCCTAATGAGGGATACCCTCTTTGGCAGAATGCCAGCAAAACAGAGGAAACCACTCAAATGCACAGACACAGGGGCTGCAAATATGGCCGCGAATTCAGGAACAAGTGAGGATGGTTCAAGATTTGGCAGTTTATGTATTTGTCCTGTTGTACACAAAGCCATTATGAGTAAAACTGACTCAAAATCACCCAGAAACATCCCTGATGACATGAGGTACAGAACACTTATATTAAATCTGGTTAGCCAAGTAATTACCTAAAATAAAGAGATATGGTAGCTTTTTGATATTCAAAACGTGATAAATTATTTAATATTTAAATTTTTCTACCTATGCCATCCCTTAATAACTTTACCTGTATGGTTGTCAAGCAATCAGAAAAGAAAGAGTGAAATAAATAATTAATAAATATTATAAACAAATGAAGGATATTGGATGTTCAATGCCAAACATAACTTCCTGAAAAACAGAATCTCACCATTTCCGCAAATGCAGTCCCTCCTCCTCTTACTTCTCAGGCCCCTTTGGGAAGTGATTCCCTAGACCTTACTTTCAGGCACCTCTGAATGAGTGTGAATCACCTGCTATTTGGTGAGCAGAGAAATGTTTAATCCTTCACCAAGATACTCCACATAGGCCAATGGAGTATAATTTAAGGTAAAAATTATATGTTTATAGAGCACAATTGTAAACTTATTTCACAGACGAGCATTAAATCTGTTCAGTGAAGGAGTCCTTAAAGAAATGATTCTGTAAGAATTAGATTTCCACATGCAGAATAATGAATCCATGTGTCAGACCACTACACCTATAAACCACACACAGGCATACAACTGAAAAATAACCAAAGACCTAAGCATAAACAATGGAGTAAAGTTTAAGTAAATGTAAGTTTGTGAACTTAAGTTACATTTTAATGAGAAATTACTATATGACAGCAGAAGCAAGATGCATAAATGACAAAGTAGATCAATATTTGTCTTACCACAAACTTGACTTGTGTTCCAAGCCCAGAAGCACAGTGCAGATTAATATATATATATATATATATATATATATATATATATATATATACACACACACACATATCTACATGTCTATGTATATATAGCCACACTTTAAGATATGTGTGTATATATACATATACACACATGTATGTGTGTATGTATATATATATATGTCTAAAGGGGCTATAAAATCTCTCAGTTCACTCAGTTAAATTAGAGGCAGGAAAATTAACTCAGAAAGTTATAATGACTAAATTTTGCTATTAAACCATTAGTCTTCAAAGACACGTTTTTAACCTAAGAAAATAGAACATGGAACTCTCAAATTTTTAAGGAAATGCATACATGGAATGCTGGGAAGCTATCTGCAGAGAAGATTTGAGGAAATTTTCCCCATCCGGACATTGCACCTACCTATTATTTGAGGTATGATGAGGTGTCCTCTAATAATTTCATATGAAAATGTCACAAAAGTAGCTCTGAAGTAGCCTACCCAGGTTTAGTGTAGTAAAGCAACACTTATGCAGAATGCAGGGTCCTTCAAAAAGCACGTCCCAAAATCATCCCTGCCATTGGGTCATTTCCTCCTCAAAGTGACACAAGAGGCAGAACAGCACTGCCCCTGTAGGTGTGTGAGCTGTAAATCTCAGTGGACATGGAAAGCCTCATCTTCCTCCCAATGAACCACTGGTGACTTTGTCATTAACAGCCCAACTCATAATGAAAAACACCCCCAAGCCTCCCCTTGATACTGAGAACATTCTCTTTGGCTCTTGGGATGATCTTCTCAGAAATCATACACCTTCACTTACCAGTGTAAATCCCTCCCTCTGCTGATGAAACTGCCCCAGACACCACCCTGCAGCTCTGGGAGAAGTGCCGTAACTCTGGAATTCCCAGGTATCCACATTCTGTGATCAGGACTGAAACATCAAATCACCTTTGAGTCTGTGCTGAGCTATGTTTTCATTGTTGCTATGTTAAGAAGTGATTTTACAGGGAACAAGCATGTGTGAATGTGCGTGATTGAGAGATAAAGTGGATGTGCATGATGGTTTTGCTAACCAGAAGGTCTCTGTGTTTGTAGGTGTCCAGTGTGAGATGCAACTGGAGGAGACTGGGGGAAACTAGAGGCAAACTCTTGGGGGGAAGACTGTCTAGTTCTTGGACTAGAGGGACAGGATCATCACTTCCCACGGTTGAGGCAGGGCCCCATGGAAGGCTGCAGACAGCTCAAGGAACTGATGCAACAAGTGGCCTGTCCTGTATTTGAGATACAGTTGGCATTTTCCTCTTCATCCCTGAAGCCTGATGAGCTGCAGAAGATCAGCTATGCTTCCTGATCCAGCTTCACACTCCCCTTGCCTTGCCATGAAATTCCTAGTGCCTTGCCTGTATCGATAAGCATGTAGTACTTGCTGGAAAGTCTCTTTCCACATCAAGGAAAAGGTCCCACCTAGGCTCAGCTTCTTGTATCCAGTCTCCTGTCTTTCTTCCAACCTCCACCGTCCTCCTTGCTTCATTCCAGGAGCTGTGCAGTATCCACTGTTGAATCAGAAAACTTTAACCTTAATTATCTGCTATTTGTGAATGTCAATGCTACATGGCCACATATAGACTTATCCTGGTGCCAAAAAAGGAAAACTTACCTCAAACATGTTAGGACACTGATATCGACACAGCTAAGTACTATGAGACCCACTGCTGTAGATACAAATGTCCCCCGGAATTGTGATTTTTAGGAGTAATAGACAAAACCTTTACATGGAAAACCTTATCTGTCTTTGTTTCCAACCAGTTTGGTACTGCTGTCATTGATGAGTCAATGGACACTGTACATTGTTCTAGCTAAGATTTCTATATGCAATTTCATCACCTAGATATGTATGAGGTTCTCTCTGCATGGACTCACCTACCAAATGCCCTCTCTCACTATCACTTACAACAGAAGTATTTAGCATTCCTCTGGAAAGAGTCTTTGTTCCTGTTAGAAATTCTTCTGACATAAGCATAATGTTGTTTCCACATTACTACATTGCTCATCATTAAATTGATTGTGAAAGCAATTATTATGTTCTAGTGAAGAAATATTCTTGAGTGATTTTCCATACTGAAAACATTCTGTGCTACATAAGTATCTTGGTCCTTTTAACGTAGGAGTAATTGAAAATTGCCTGGAGAGCTTATCAATAGTGCAGTCCTCATATGTCCCCCAGGATGTCACGGGCAAATATTTCCTGTTAAAAATAAGCATTTAATAATAAGTTGGTGTTTAGTCTTTCACCATATTGCCATAGATGGTAAACATACATTCCCCACCATGTAATTATCTAAGAAATGGAGTTGGAAACATGGGCAATTTAGGATAGATGATCCCTCGGGACAATTTGGGGGAGTGGTGATACTGGGAGGGTGGAATAGAAAGGGAGAACTAATATCAGAGATCTACATCTGATCTCCTCTCTGGGGTGAGGACAAGAGGGGAATGGGTGAGGTGACACATTGGACAGTGTACAACATGATGAGTTAATAACTATTTGTAAATTATTAGGGATTCATGGGGAGAGATAGGGGGACATATGGGGAGCTGGAATTAAAAAAAGAAGAACTAGAGGAAAGGGGAAAAGATGAGCTTATTAAGGGGTTCAAGTAGAAAATGTTTAGAAAGCATATACAAATATGCTTAATAGAAATGATGTATTGAATGTTATGAGAGTTGTAAGAGCCCCCAATAAAATAAATATTAAAATATTAAAAAATCTGATAGGGATATAATCACAATTATCAATGGGTTAATAAAATGTGGAACAATTACATAACTGGGTAAAAGAAAAATGTTTCCCATATTCAAAATATCATTTGCATGTATTAAAATATATAGTGGCAGTAGAGTTAACTTCTACTGTTAGCACACACACATATTTGTATTCAATGGAGATAAATGTTTACTGTTTGAATTAATTTCTATTTCTAGAACCTTTACTGGCTTACTCAAATTAATCCACATAGCCTTTTCACCTATGTATAAATAATATTATGTATTACACATATGTTTATATATTATATCTATATATACTATAATTGAATCCTTCTATTCATACTGACCCTATAAGGTAGTATAGAACTATTACTTTTTTTTGGGGGGGAGGCAATCACTGCCCTCAGGTGGTTGGAGTAGGAGGCCCAGCCTTTGCTCCGTGGAGCTGGAATTGAACCTCCATCCCATTGGGCTGCAGTCCCGCACACAACCACTACGCCACCGGGGCTCAGCCCAGAATTATTACTTTTATAAGAGCACAGTATCATGTTTATTCTAGAGAGTGGCTAATGTTTATTTTATACCATCGTCCTTGCAATTAGCAACCTAATTCTTAACCACATGCACTGACAGGATTATAATATGCCTTTCAAACTCTCCTGGAGCATTGGTCTCTCCCCTTTTCCCACTCAAGTAAATTACACTCACCTCCAAAGAGGGTTTGAATGCTTAGCCTGCTTTATAAAAGGATGGAACTCACAGATTTTTTTGTAATATAGAGGCACTGGTATCATTTTTCAAGAATCTTACTATTACAACTTCAGTGGGTAGGTTTTCTTAAATGTTACCATTTGAGAAGCAGAAGCAGGTATGTTTTAGTACACAATATGAAACAAACAAGGAAAATATGAATGCCAGACAAGAGATAGCAATGAGATAAGAAATATTTTGTTACATTATCTTGTTTCTACATTTTGGCAATGTTCAGAACAATTGGTAAATAAATTTAATACTTGATGATTTATAAGAATGGTAACATATATAGCATGTAATTAGATGGTGAAAATTTTAATGTTGGAGGCATAAAGTAGATGCAATAATAATGATAAAAAGGGAAAATTTCCCCTGGCCCCTTCATGACCATAGTTACTATTGTTATGTTTAAAGGTAACAAAGGCAAAGACAGGCATTTATCAGGAATTTTCTTCTGAGTCAAAAGAGACCTTTTCTAACTGATTAATCAAGTACAAGTTCTTCCATGAAGAGCTGGTTAATGCTTTCTTGATATAGTGGGTCTGAATGAACGTTCCGCATTCTACCCGAGAATTTCTCTTACAACTCTGAGAGAATAAAGTAGTTCTAACCAACAAGGAAAATCAAATTAACATTTCCCTCAAACTGATAGAGTAGATTAATTTTCAAGATATCTGCAGAAGGGTAGATTTAAATTATTTGCAAAATAAACTACCTTTTAAAAAAATCTCAAACAGTTAAATCAACACACTAAATTCCTGGAAGCATAAGTGGTATGCATTGTGTTGCTAACTGCAACATCATCAATTTGATACCATTTCCTTTCTCTGTGGGACTAAGATGAGAATTTGAGTACCTCTTAACCATAGTGCCTGATCTTATGGCACATAACATATACTACATTGGAATTCATATATTTGTCAGTGGTTTATATTCCACAAGTGGAGCCTCTGTTCATTTCTACTATTTTTCTCAATTTGGAAGTTTTGCAGACACCCATTCAACATGGTTAATACTGCTAGTAATTGATATACATGGTGGGTAACTTCAAGAATAATAACATGGAAGTTTTGATTGTGTGACACACTGACAAGGAAGTGGAAGACTGTAATGCGTAGAGATTTTTGATCATGAAAACATAGTATATAATTGCTCAAAGAGAAAATTAATTTGTCTCTTTTAACAAGGTATTACCTTTGCCCAGTTATCAATACAACCACTGCATACATTTGTTAAATAAACTAATTATTTTGCAATAATGAAGCTTTACATACCGATTACAGCTAGGTTTGTGAAGGTCTCCAGCATCAGCTCTTTGAAGAGTTGCTTCTGAGAAGCATCCAGCAATGGTCATTCTTCTGCAGTAAAATCCACAGTCACATCTTCAACAGTCACTGAGTCCTAAAAAAGTCAATGTAATCTTTTTTATATGAGGACTAAGCATCTGGATATGTGTGAAAAGAAAGATGAGGCTTTAACCATCAATCTTCATGTCTCCAAAGACTTCATCTCACCTCATAGATTTATCAATACAAGGAAATTTCAAAATTTTTGTCAAAAAGTTCTGTAACCAATAATTTTATTTTCTATTCACTTTGTGAAATCTACACAAGTTTGCAAAATAGGACTCTCATCACTTCCCATTGGACTGTCCAATTCTAGCATATATCTTTGTCTAAATTAATAATAATCAGAAATTTTCTACTCTAAACACCATATTCCATATAATATCTATTATTAAGTCTGTATTGCACATCATGTCTTCTTTGGTGGAGGTTGGGAATACCTACCACATCAACAAATAATTTTTAACATAAAAATTAGGTGAATGTTGCAATATTATCAATTATGAAATACCGCAGATTGACAGCTTTTTGTTTGCTTGCTTTTGGCCTTAGGCTTTTTGCCTCTAATCAGCTTTTTCAGCAAGGACCATATGATCATGAACAAATGGAATGGAATATCTCATTCAAATGTGCTGTGAAGTATTATGGATAAGCAGGGCATGGTAATTGTTTAATATGTTTAAACAAACATACATGCAAATATGAAAACTATGCATGCTCACCAATTTGGGAAGAAGTACTGGTCTACAGATGATAGGTATTGATATTGATATGCATTCAAAAAAAGGAAATTTAAACAGAACAAGAACATCTCCAAAAATAATTATAATGACACAAATGCTGAATTCTGCTGAAAATGATGGGAAAACAGCTGAAATTCTTGATCAGTGGATCTCTCAGAAATTGAAGATTGATTGAGAAGGACTTCTGAAATGGACTTCTGAAATGAGAATTTCTGATAGTATTGGCTTGTATAAAACCTACTAAGATCCTACAACGACAATGTTTGTGTGTCTCATGGTAATCTTGATAGAAAAAATAGAAAAAAGAGGAATCTATTCAAACAGAATAATGGGATGTTGTGCACTTTAAAATCAGGAATGATGATATATAATTTACAATAACCAGAAAAACTAGACATACAGAAAAGTAAGTATAAGGATGGGGCACAAGCACTTTAACAGTGAAGAACAAAGGCAGATGTTTCTTGCTGAAGTGAAAAGGATGTGAAGAAAATACTATTGAAGATCAAACACTACAGGTTCAGGTATTGATTACAACACAGCACAAAAAAATAAAAATCTTTACAACTAAACCAATAAACAACATCTTAACAGTTTGATCCCAATTTGAAATGAATAATCATATTTTATTTGGATTCATAATCATTATCCTTGGAACTTGCTCTCAAGAAATCAAAACACAAAGAACAAGAAATCAAAACACATATTGGGCACAGTTTTTGCAAATGATTTACATGGAGTATTGAAATCAATGACATCTCTTTAGGACTAAGGTGAACTTGGCTCAAACCATGATGTTTTCATCAACCAACATGCATTTTTAAAAATGGACAATGAATAAGAACAATATAAATTAATTAATGTGTTTTCTGTGGTGACCTCAAGTAGAATACACCAATTTATCTTGGACAAAGAAACAATGGTAGCACATTGGGCCCCTAACTGCTAAGTCCAGGTCAGCAGTTTGAGACTTCCCGCTACTTTGTGGGAGAAAGAAGAGGCTTTCTATTTCCATAGAAATATGGAGTTTCAGGTTCCGCTACCCACAAGGTCAGTTTTACCCTCTCCTTTAAGGCTGTTATGAGTTGCAATTGCTTTTATTTCAGTGAGTTTGTAGCTTTTGTTTTATTACTTACAAGTAGTATGGGCCAGATGCTATTAGAAAGCAATGATGACTCTCAGTCCCCATCCACACCTGTTTCAGCTTCTCCTGCTCTGCTTTCCCACTCTCTGTCTCTCCGGTCACCTTGGAAGAAGAAATCACAGCTCTGGTCTTGGACTTTGGCTCTGGAAACTTAAGGCTGGCTTTGTCTATGCCGATGCCTCCCACATCATTTTCCTTTAGTTTGTTTGGCACCAGAATATCATGTTGGGCATGGGCCAGAAGAACAGCTTCATGGGTGATGAGACCCAGAACAAGAAGGCTTCCTGACGATGAAGTACCCAATGGAGCATGAAGGCATCATCACCAACTGGGACAAAATGGAGAAGAGCTGGCAGCACACCATCTACAAGGAGACTGTGTGTTACCCTCGAGGAGTAATCTGTGCTGTTGACCAAGGTTCCCCGGAACCCCAAGGCCAATAGCGAGAAGATGACCCAGATCGGGTTTGAGACTTTTAACACTTCAACCATGGACATGGCCATCAAAGCTGTTTTGTTCCTGTCTGCCTGGGCATTGTCATGGACTGTGGTGATGGTGTCATGTACACTGGGCCTATCTACAAGAGCTAGGCCCTGTCCCACACCATTCTGTGCATCCGAAAAGCTGCATCAGGGGTGCTCACGCTTTTTCAGCATGTGAGCTACTTATAAAATGATCAAGTCAAAGTGATCTACCACCAACAAAAATGCAATATATGTATTTTATTTATTACATTTATTTATAAATGCATTAAGAATTATTTAAATGTACAATGTATGTTTATGTATCTTGAGTCCACATTGCACAACACAACACAATTAGCTATGTAAATTTTTTGTTATTGCCTGAGTTTACTCTCATGACTTGCACTGACTGGAATGAGCCAGGGATGCATTGTCTGGACAGTAGCTGCTGACAGCCTGCCTCAAGCACACTTCCAAATGATCATGAGTCATGTTGGAATGGCACTTGGACTTAATGAACTTTATGTGGGAAAAGACTGACCCACATAACTAAGTAGAGCTTAATAATGCACTGAAGGAGATGACACATTTTCTTATGTTTGGGTACATTCTCTCTTCGAGTAAGTTCCAGAACTATTCCTGCACTTTGGGCTTCAGCAGAATGTCAGCTAATAGTTTCAAAATCCCCTATCTATATGAAAGTGATACATTTTTGTCTTCTTACTTGGTGCAGCTCCCCCACTCATTTTAATACCCTTTCTTACAAAGAAGAAAATCTAAATCTTGGTGACAAATTAGCTTGTCATTTTTGTTTCACTCAACACAAATGTTTGCACATGCATTTGACACCTATTGCATCTGAATGCGCTGTGTATCAATAAACTAACAGGTTTGATGATAAGTTTATGTCTATTTTTTAATGACATGGATCTATCCACACTACATTTGCTATTGACTAGCAGACTGTAATTGACTTATTGAACACCCTGGGGATGGACTGACTACAGCATGAAGATCCTAACCTAGTGGGGCTCCAGCTGTACCACCACCACCAAAACAGAGATCATGGATTACATCAAGGAGAAGCTCTGCTACATTGCCCTGGACTTCTAGCAGGAAATGGCCAGCACTGCCTGCTCCTTCTCCCTGGAGAAGAGGTATAAGCTGCCTGTCAGCCAGATCACCACCACTGACAACAAAAACTTCCATCACCCTGAAGCAATCTTCCAGCCCTCAGCCCTGAGGCATCCACGAGACCATCTTCACCTCCACTCTGAAGTCTGATGTGGAAATCTGGAAGGACTGCATGCCAATATGGTTCTGTCCCAGGGAAACAGCACTGTACCCTGGTATCACAGACTGCATGCAGAAGTAGAACACAGTGCTGGATCCCAGATTCCTGGAGATCAAGATCATTGCACCCCTGAATCCAAGTCTTCTGTGTGCATGGTGGCTCCATCCTAGCCTCACTGTCCACCTTTCAGCAAATGTGGATCAACAATCAGGATAAGATGAGTTGGACTCCTCCATTGCCCACACAAAGCTTCTAGACAGACTGCTGTTGCATGAGCTCGATGCTGGCCTCGTGAAATGCGAAGAAACCTTTGAAAGAATTGTCCTTGAAGCCCTCTCTAGTGGCAGCAATGGCCATTGGACTTGTTGCTGATATCGACTTGTATTCACATTAATGGTTCCCTGGTCTATGTTCAATGCCCTGTACATCTTTTGATTTCAACCTTAGCACCAGTAAATCGGGTGGATGAAGCCTGGGCAGTCTGTGCAGAGTCCTCACAGGAAGAACTGTCAGCTCCAGGATCACATGGAGGTCAGCAGGAGACCAGAAGCAGCCAGTCCTTGCTCTGTGGGGGGGAAGAATTTGAGTCTTAGTACCAGAGTCCTTTCTTCAGTTACTGTCGGCCACCAGAGACCCAGAGACTGCTACTTCCTTTGAGGTGGAAGATGGTTTGCATTTAAATCTGTAGAGTTACTCACTCTTAATATACAAGTTTTTTATGCACATTTCTCAATTCTTTGTAATGACACATAATTTTGGTTTTCTATTGTTATGTGTGAACAATAGGCCCCAGAAATATGGCTTTCCATTAGGAGAAATAAAAGTGCTAGAGCAAATAGCAAAGAAAAGTCATGAAGGTGAGCTATCCATGGGACATGTTAATGAGGCAACTAACGTTAGGAATGCTGATGATAGTGCAAAACTGAGCTGGATTTCCTTTGATAGCAATGGAATAATGCTTCATAAAGCTCAGTTCTTCATCCTCTGCCTCTTTCATGCCTTTACATTATGGAGGAGTCTCAGGTCTTGGGGCATTTCCTATCTAACTTTACTCTGCATAAAGCAAGTATCACAGGTCTCAGTAGTACTCATCATTCTGTAGCTCAAAATTCTTAGAATGTAATCAAAGCCCTCTCTAGCTCAAGCTTCTTAGAATCCAATCAAAGCCCTTTCTAAATCCAGAACACAGAGCTACTGGGAAGTTTCAAGTCAGGCAATGAATGTGGTTCACAGTCCCATCAGAAGTTGAACTCCTTCCTGGTGATGTATAAATGTACAGGACAGTAGTCTCACGTTTCTAACTCCTTAAACTGGACTGCATTTCCGTGTGACAAATCTGTAACCTGAAAGACATGAGTAGACAATGCTGAGTAGGGCATGGCCGCCTTCTTGGCTTTTTCTTCTTCCCTAACTACTGACTAGCCTGCCCCTGAGATCAAGACCATGCTCCACTCTGAGGGTGTTTGTGTTAAAGCAGAGCTCACTCTATCTTTATAGAGCACATTCTTTTTTTCCTTCAGGTCCCCTTTACTGACAGTCATGTCAGAGAGGTGGTAGTTCCTGAATTCAGAGGACGAATGGATTATAAGTCTTCCAAAAATGAAAACTGTGAAACTGAATCACTGAATACATTTTGTAATTAAATATTAGGCTGAGGGTTTATATATGTTGTTGAAGGTTTATTTTGAAGAGGATTCCATACATATGAATTTGATACCAACCAAGGCAAATTTTCAGGCAGGATATGTGTTTTCAGTCCAAATCAATTATCTCATTATGGCAGCAATTTTATTTTTGTATTATTAAAACATTGTACTAAAATATAAGTTAGCAAATTAAGAGTTGTGATCAATGTTTTTGTTGCTGGTACTCTTTCCGGTGCACTTTTCCACCAAAAATTATTTCTTCCCATTTACATTATATTTTGCTGATCTTTTTCACGATTATCTGACTATGACACCAAGATCCCCTTATTTTCCAGAAATCTGGAAGAATTAGTGAAGACATTTCCCCTAATATTTTATTAATAATTTAACTAAATATCAGAAATTAGTTATATTTATTTAAATAGCAGTCATATTCTTGTTTCTGTTCTGCTCATATTTATTCCCTACTATTTCACTCAGCTAAGTCCTTTTAATTTAGTTCTTGATTTCCAGGTAGATGTTTCTCTCCTGCTCTTTTCCATTGTTTATGCTCCAGTGACTTATCATTTAATATAACTTCTATTTTGCTATTTTTTCCATATCATTATATACTTTGGTCCATATCCTAAATACAATATTTTTGTATATATTATATTACTATAAAGGGGAAGTTTTTGTGTGTGTGTGTGCATCACTGCCTCTGGTGGTCATGGGCACTACCCAGTGCTGCTCCTGAGAGCTGCCGCTGGATTTGAACCGACAAACCCATGGGTCGCAATCCTGCACTCAACCACTTATGCCACCGGGGCTCAGCCCTAGGGGAAGTTTTTAAGATCTGAAACTTCTTCAACTCCATTGAAGGTAGATATCTTATTTTCAGCAGATTTCTAACTAAAAGACGGGATATTTGATAAGAACATTCTGTACCAGCCTGTACTCAGAACATAAACCTTGACAGAGTTGGTTAAAAGGACCCAGTTGAATCCTCATATCAATGCCACTCCAGTCCATGCTGAGCTTTTCATTAAAGTGTATCCTGCCCCAAACTCCTTGCTTCTCTTGGGTACTGTACAATAGCTATCATATGTAAAGTGTTGGTTGGAAGAGTGCATTTATCGTCCCATAGTAATATGTGCGATAATGTGATAACTAGTAGAACTAGTTTTAGAGGTAGACAAAAAGAGACAGAAGAACACAGTAGGACATCCTACATGTAACTTGACCAAGGCAGAAATATGCATAACAAGAAAACCAGCCCAGAAGGAACCTTCATTTCTCCTCTCTGCAGGTCTTGTGTTAAAGGAGGTCCAATATTAAAGCTGTTGGGAAATACTGCACCCTACAGACAGGGAATGACAAGGGGAAAGTAAATGGGTGAGGCCAAGAGCCAAGGAGAAGGCAGAAACTTAAAAGTACTTGAGATGGATCAAGTAAAGAAATGGCTAATGAGAACCTGGGCTGCGAGCATTCACATTAATGCTGACAGATGGCAAACAACACAAACTGTGGAAGAGGGCTTATTGGCTTAAGTCTTAGGTTGTCTCATCCATAGTTTGCTCTTCATGAGAGAAGGGAAAAGCTAGTGTATTGTCTAGAGTTTGCAAAACATGATCCACCAGGAAACGCACAGGAGTAGGAAGGTAAAATGAGTGTGATGGAGAGAAGGTATGCTACAATAAAGTAGAGAGGCATTAGTCGGAGTGGCTACTTGGATATCATTGACTGCATTTTTATAATCCTTAGGGAGTTTCTGAAGGCAGGCATCTGTGAAGTGTAAGTTATAGGAGAGTGGTGTGTGAAAGGGCTCCTCAAAATATAATCCAAAAGTTAGGCTACTAGAACAATAAACAATTCCTTTAGATGCTCTCAAGACCAAACATCATGCATATCTGGAATGAAAGACTCATCATTTCACTAAGGTCCTACAACAGGTATTTCCTGGTATCAGAGAATGAATGGATTCAATGTCTTCATAAAATGAAAACTGAAACTGAATGACTAAATACAATAGACCAAAACAGACAT
This sequence comes from Nesogale talazaci, assembly GCA_004026705.1. Classification (NCBI taxonomy): domain Eukaryota; kingdom Metazoa; phylum Chordata; class Mammalia; order Afrosoricida; family Tenrecidae; genus Nesogale; species Nesogale talazaci. Next base: position 2,266 of record PVJH01039877.1, on the reverse strand, counting down.
ATATCTAACAATAATATAAGCACAGAAGGATCCTTAATTTCTACTCTGCAGCTCTTGTTTTTAAGGATGTCCAATGATAAAGCTGTTGGGAAAGCCTGCACCTGATAGTTAAGGGAAGGTAAATGGATGATGCCAAGGTGAAGGCAGAAGTTTAAAAGTACATGAGATGGATCAACCATCTGCCAACTAGAGCTGGGTTGCTGGGTTGCAAGCATTCTTATTAATGCCGACAGATGCAAACAACACAAACTGTGAGTGAGGCATTATTAGCTTGGATTTTAGATTTTCCCATCCATAGTTTTGGTCTTCATGAGAGAGGGGGAAAGCTAGTGCATAGGCTACAGCATGTGAAACATGCTCCACCAGGAATCTGTAGGGATAAAAAGACCAAATGAATGTGATGGGAAGAGACTGTGCTGTGATAAAGTAGGCAGGCATTAGCCTAAGTTGGTACTTGCATACCATTGACACTTTTCTTTTGCAATCCACAGGTATTTTCTGAAGGTGGAACTGTGAGGTGGAAGTTATAGGATAGAGGTGTATGTTAGAGCTCCTTTAAAAATAATCTGAAAGTCACGCTACAGGATAAATAAGCAATTTGCTTTAGATTCCCCCATGGCCAACATAATCCATATCTGAAAAATTAGACTCACCAATATACTAAGGTCTTACGGACAGACAAGTTTGGTTTTCAGACCTCTCCTTGATTAGTATTCTTAATATAAACTTGACTAAGTAGTTACACCTTCCAGAAAATTGTTAGCTTATGGAAAACTAAAAATCAACCTTAAAGTTTAGTAACAGTCGAGAGATCAAAAGATACATTACATTTAGGTAAATCTGCTGAACAAGGCCTCCTTAGAGTGTCAAAATGATATGATGTTATTTTGAGGATTAGATTCAACTGATACAAATATGGTATTGTCAATTGGTTGCTATGCATCTGGAAATTGAATAAGGAAGACTGAAAAATAACCTAAGTGTTTGTGTTGTAGTGAAATTGCCATAGGCACCCAAAAGAAGAACAGATCTGTCTTGGAAGAATTAAGATCTGAGTGCTACATAGAGATATGGATTGTGAGAGTTCATATTATATGTTTGGGACATATTTTCCATAGAGACCACAACTGGGAAAAGGATAGTATGCTTGGTAAGTAGAGAGGCAGTGAAAAATAGAAATGCCACAAATAAATGGACATGGAAACAGTGCTTGAAACAATGGACTTATCCTAAAGTGTGTCTCTGGCATCAACGTGCTCAGTGTTTCCTTCTGTTGTGCATTAGGTTCCTGTGAGGTGGAACACACTCAGTGATGGCTGCCGACCACAGTCTCATTGCTCATTCATCAACACCAAAGACAGGCGCAAACTGTTAGTGTGTTAGCTATGTTTACAAAAGTTATTTCCATTGTATCAAAAGCCACACCCCTTTTATAGCTTGATATTTGAGGCACGTGAGCTCTCCTATGGAAAAAAGCAATGGGTTTCTTTTATTTAGTATTTTTTAAATAAACCAGATGATGACAATATCACTGAGAAATTTGATCTAGACCATTGTCCTGGAAATGAGTTTAAGAAAATGCTTTAAGGTCCACTAAACATTTTATATGACAGAGCACTTCCCCGAACTTGGGCTCTAGTGGGAGGGGAGCACATGGATACTCTTGTGTGAATGACTATTTGTCTGCAAAGTGGATTGTAAATCATGTAGTACTCTAAACTTAGGTGTCAGCTGGAACATCTGTAGTACATCACTGGGTTTCAGGCTGATCAGAAGCTCCATAATAAATTGAATCAAAAGAATATTATATGGGAAGCTTTCCCCCTAACTGTAAAACAGGTTAAAGATGAAGATTTAAGCAGCTCCATACTGGAGTATTTAGACAGCATGAGTACATACCCTTTTACTAATTTGTTGTTTATATTCAGGCTATTGGATTCAAACATGACATTGGTTGTGAGAGAACACTTACTAACCCTCTCTATGATACTTGTAATAATATAGCATTAGTACTGATAATGATACTTGCAGAAAACTGTTGGCCAATATTGGTAATGGATCTACTTGAAAACTTCTTTAGAATATTTGGAACTGAGTCAGATATTTTAAAATAATTATACACCATGATTAATTGAAATTTTCCCAAGAATGATGTAACATCAGAAAACAAACACTATAATATACCAATTGATGGTAAAAAAGTAAATTTTCTAAGTAGACACAGAGATTATACTAACATCAAAGATTTTCCATATTTAAAAAAAAA
>PVJH01039876.1:0-16087 GCA_004026705.1 Nesogale talazaci | reverse complement strand
GAGCCTGGGGTTCCCGCTAGGGCCTGGGATTCTCCTGTCAGACAGGTTAGCACATTGCTCAAGCTACAGTACTGCAGTTGAACTCTGTATTCAGCTACTGAAAGATACAGCTCTATCAAAAAAAAAAGGAAAAAAAAGAAAGTTACTTTCCTATAAACTCTCAAGCCATCTTAGTTTAAACAATATGGATAACTCATTGCCTTGACCCTTCTATTTCAGAAGACGGTGATGCTTGTCCTTAAAGTTCTATCATATTAAAATACAGAAGGAACTGCTACTTGGATGTTGGGTGCTAAGAAGAAGTATATTATTCAACAACTCTCTTCCCTGGAACTGTACTACTCTCGACTCTCTATTTCCAGTTTGGACCTCTGAGAAGTGTAGCTTTGGACTGAGCTCTTAGTAGTCCCCTTAGCTTGAAGGTCAATACGAACAAGTTTAGGGATGAGCCCCAGTGGTGTAGCGGTCATGCGCTGGACCATGGCCCACTGGGTTGGAGGTTCAAATCCAGCAGCAGCTCTCCAGGAGCAAGGCAGGGTCTCCCACTCCCACCACCAGAGGGCAGTGATGCCCCCCCCAAAAAAGAACAAGTTTAAAAAGATTGAAAAGTCAAGTTTTTCTTACCTATAGATTTGCTATGAAAAATCAAGATCAATAAAGTATTTGGCACACTGGATTTTCGTGTGTTTCAAGTTGCTGTTAACGGTAGCTTTGTTTTAGTATCTCGGGCTAAGAGGAATTTACCCAACTCGATCCCGCCCAGTTCTTCCATGGGTTGGGGAGGGAGGAGGAGAGCCTGGTGCTGAGCCCTCAGCAGTCCATGCAAGTGGCAGTTTGACCAGCTCCTTCTTCAACCTCCGACCAAGTCGGTCACAAAATGGTTTGTGTTTTCGGTGGGGGTAGTCAGGTGTCAAGTAATGAGGGAGATGAGATGACCAGAAGAATTGTTTGGGTTCTCAGGTATTTGGCCTGAGAGCCCCTTTGCAAAGATTGGGTGGTAGAACACCCAGGTCTTGGCCCACCTGGTGGGCAGGTGGAGGACTCTCCTGGGCCATAATTGGAGGCGCTCTCCCTGAGGATCAGGCCTTGTTTGGCACAGTTCTGGGTCACCCAGGGTCTGAGGACCAGGACAGAAAGCCCTGGGTCATGTGCCGGGTAACAGGTATGGTCTCCCATGTAAACGGAAGTCCTCGGCCTCTCGTGGTCACATGGGCCAAGACACAGACAGCTCACTGCGACCCTCCCCACACATCCAGTCTTCCCTTAAACCGCTCTGCCGCTTGAGGCCCACGTGGCTGCTGAGCACACGCAGGGAAGGTGGCCAGCTGCTGAGCGCCTGGACAAGCCCGGCCACTGGCCAGTGAGCAGAGTGATGTGTCTGCCTTTGCCCTCAGGCCACGGATCCCTCAAATGTTGAGGAAGTGGGCCTTCCCCCGGGGCATTTGCTTGAAAGCTGGGCTGAATGTGCAGCTTGTATACATTGAGAGGAGGAAGATTCGATCCCTGTGTGGATGCCAGATATGTAAGCCAGGTGGGGGTGGGGTGGGAGTGAGGCTAGGAGAAGCACCTAAAAGGGTCTCTTGTCCTGAGACCATTGTGGCCTGAAGGTCTGCCCCAGGCTTCCTACAGGAATGGTAGTTTCCTTCACCAGGTGATTAAGCTGTCACAAAATCATTTCAGGGTGGTTGAAATAATGAATATTGATTATCTAACCACTGGGGATACCAAGTGACTATCTGTAAAGACACAGAGATCCTGATGTTAAGGTCCCCTGGGGTGTATGTATAACCCAAGGTTTTGGTTGGCAGGGAGCATGAGATTAGCAAATACGATCCTGTGTCTTGAACTTCTGTCCTTTCTTCCATGGGTCCAGCCCCAAGACGGCGTCTGGATAGCTTGTGGAACAGAGTCCCTGTGAGATAGAGGCTCTGTGGCTCTTGGGTGTGGCTTCTCCCTGCTCCCCTCTCCTTCCCATTCCCAGGCCCTCTAGCCACACTCGTGGGATGCCCTCACTCACTGTCATAGCCCCTCCTTCCATCTTCCCACAGGTGTTAGGGCACCCTACTACTGTTAGCAGCTGGTCCTACGTTCAGCATCTCAGACAGCACTTCCTCACCCTTACACCTGACTGCCTTCCAGCTCAGAGCTGCTGTGGAAGCACCCTGGGAGGGGGGTGGAGGGGCGGGCTGCTTGACTCCAGGAGATTCTTTTTTGTTGTTTTGTTTTTGTTTTTTTTTGGGGGGGCATCGCTGCCCTCTGTTGGTGGGAGTAGGAGGCCCAGCCTTTGCTCTGGTGGAGCTGGAATTGAACCTCCATCCCAGTGGGCCACAGTGCTGCGCACAACCACTACGCCACCGGGGCTCAGCCTCCAGGAGATTCTAAGGGTATAAAACACCTGGAGAGCAAATCGTGTACGCTGGAAACCAGCTTACCTGAGTGTGCTTTATGATTCGCCCACATTCGAAGCCGAGTCCCCAGGACCATCTGAAGAGCTGGGAGATCTCACGGAGCCCGGCTGGGCTTCCTTAGCACCACTGACATGACACCGCTCTTTCCCCACCCCTCGTGCAGGCTAAAGGTTCATGGCAGGGACGTGTGCTTCTCTCTCCATCGTTGTGTTTACCCATCACAAGGTTGCCCCAGCATGGTGCTTCCCACACTTGGGCATCTTCCTGGCATCACATGCAGTAGCACTGAACTGCTCTATTTCCAGATTGTTGCACTGACTCAAACACGTCTTCAGTCACCCTTTTCTAGGCTGAGTGGCTGTTGTTCTTTTTTTTTTTTAGGCATCACTGCCCTCTGGTGGTGGGAGTAGGAGGCCCAGCCTTTGCTCCTGGGAGCCGGAATTGAGCCTCCATCCCAGTGGGCCGCAGTCCCGCGCACAACCACTACGCCACTGGGGCTCAGCCCTGGCTATTGTTCTTGTAGGCATCTCTGGGTCCCTGGGCTGCACCCTGGGGCACAGAGGAAGGCCACCCGTCTCCCAGGTGGCAGGCCACTGGGTGTAGTCCACTTCTCTGGCTTCCTTAGGCCGCCTTGGTGGAAATCCCTCGTCTCCTACACTGTGTCTTCCAAAGATCTTCTACTTTCTTGTGCATTGAGGTTTTTCTTAAGAGGCATGCTGAGCATTGTCCACTTTCCACAGGAAGGTGTGCCTCTCGTGTCCTTCCCGGTAATCCGTGACTGAGAGGACACGCGGTTCTGAGTGAGACAATGCCTTCATTTTTGTTTTTTTGCAGGTCTTATCATTTCTCTGCAGCTTCTCCGTGGAGACATGGAACAGATTCGAAGAGAAAACCCCATGATATTCAGCAGAGGATTGGCCATCACAAGGAAACTGGGGTTTCCTGATGTCATCATGCCAGGTAGGTGGAATTGCTTGGGGTGGGGGATTGAGGAGCAGGGGTGAATGGAGCTAGGGAAGACTCGGGGGGCCACCAAGTGCTCACAGCCAGGTCCCACTGCTGACTGCAGTGTGTAGTTAGTAGGCCCTTTGCCTCTTACAGGTGTGTGCCTTCCCCGAGTCCCACTTGCCAGCCCGGGGGATGGGCATGGCTCTGCCCCGTGGAGGTGGCACATTAGGAATGTTGGGCCACTCTTTGTGGGAGGCCTTTCATCCCTCTCTCCTGTCACGTTTCCTAGAGGAGCACTGCCTCTCAGGAAGAACACATGAGCCCGTGTGTCGGCAATATCAGAGAGTTCAAATCTGTGTTAGACTGTGTCAGGCGCTCCGAAGCCTCCGTGCGTCCGTGCTTGACTGCCAACCCGGATGTCAGCAGTTCTCCGTGGGAGAGAGCTGCTGTCACGGCTGCGGGGGCCTGGGGACAGTTCTGCTCTGTTCTGCAGGGCCCTGGAGTCAGTATCAGTGCGGTTCTATGAGCAGGGCCGCGTGGTCAGTGCCCCTCACCCACTGCCTGAAGGACAGCCAGTGCAGAAAGTAGGTGTGCTCTGAAGCGTGTGTGAGTCCAGCGGAACTGCCCGCCATGTGCTTCCTACTCGGGCAGACACAGAGTCCAGCGGGCCGGGAGAGCCGAGTGGACCGTGGGCGTGGGGGGAGTAGAGGCATGGCTCCTCGATGGATGGTGGCAGTGATCTGATACCCAAAGGAGATGCGAACAGGGCATAGGAACTGGCTTTCAAAGGGTAGACCGGCCCTCCTGGTTTGGTTTTGACACTCTGCTTGAAAGAAGCATGTTTGCCTGGTTTAAAAGGTCCAGGCCAGACGAGTCTGAACTGATCACGGCCACTCGACACATCACCAATTTGGAGCGGCTCACCCTGTATTGGCTACTTCCAGACTCAGGTGCTGACCTCCGGCTGAGCCGCCAGGCTCCCCTCCTGTGGCTCCTCTCACACTCTTCACGGGCCCTGAACACAGAGCGAGCAGCTGGGCAGGGCCTCGCTCTCCTGTTCATGCACCCAGGAGAAACCCGGGTCACTCCATCAAAGGGCCCGGTCCAACTGTTGTAGGGAAGACTCCCTCTGTCGTTTCTCCCATGCGATCCTGACACCATTCCTCAGCCCCCGGGGGCCTGCTAAGCAGGAAAAGCATTGTCGCCAGCTTCTTGGGGGGGGTGACTTTGAAGGAAGACATGGCAGACACAGTGAGCCGGTGACGTTTGAAAATGAGATTCCCTCAACTCCTGTGGAGAGTTGGTCGCAGATCCTGGCTGTAAGATCACAGAGACCGTCCCCAAGCAGACATGTCACCACGGGCAGCTCCTGTGTCTTGACAGAGCCTCCATCTACCTCTGCACCTCCTCCCTGAGGCAGTCCGCACGCTCGTGGACACCATGTCACTGGAGCAGTGTGTCACCCTCCAGGGACCCAGTCCGTGTGACTTTGAAACCGTCTCTGGGTTTGAGAGCCACAAGGAGTCTGACTGTGCGAGCCAAAGGTTAGGAGCCCAAATCGGAAAGGCACCAGCTGCAGTCAGATAGGCACCCAGTGAACCCGAATCTCCAGAACTGACTGCGCACAGCCACGCCCACGGGAAGGGGCTCGGGGTGGGCCCTGTGGACACCCTCCTGGAGAGCAGTGCTGTTGGGCATGGGTGAGACAGGCTGAGACTAAAGGGGCGGGTTGTCCTCTCCTACGCTGCTGGTAAGTCGTCCCGAGATTTGTCCCACGAGGGGCAAAGGTAAGCGACTCTGAGAGGCACAGGCTGGGACTGTGAGCGCGCTGCTCTCTGCCTTTGAAGTACTAAGTGGCTGACAGTAGGGATCGATGTCACTTGTCGCAAGTGATGCTTTGCAAAGACTCCGCACCCTTCTCTCTGCTCCTGGAGCAGGTGCAGCCCTCCCTGTGCACCGAGGGCCTCTCACCTGGCAGCACCTTGGTAACACCCCAAGACATGATCGGAGTGGTCTTGCCATCCTCCGAAACAGTGCTAAGCCTGGCCATCAGGACAACTGGAGATGTGTGCAGGAGACTTATTCTGTGTGTGGTCCACGTTCCTGGGCCAAGAAGTCCATTGACAAGTCCTGCACACCCTGACCACCCTCCCTGCCCAGCTGCTCTGCCCTGTACCTGTGGGAGTATTGTACCTGGTCTGCCTTGTCGGACAAGGTCAAACAAGACCTGGTTAGACCTTGGTCGACACAGCTATGCCTCTACCCTTGACATCTCTCATTTCTGAACTCTCTTGGCAAGTCTGTGCCCTGGAGCCAGTTGAAATGCAGAGTCCTGGCATGGCTCTGTGGGACAGTACAGGGATCGAGCCTGTGTCCCAATCCTGGGATGTCTAAGGTGGTCACTGACTGTGTGTGACATCCTGTCCCGTCAGAAGGCAGCTCGGGTGGCCCTGCGCCACCGACCAGGTAGCCGGTCGTAGCCGACCAGGAAGGCATCCCTGAAGCAGAGGGACTCTCACTCAAGGGTGCCTCCGCCGCTGGGAAACAGACGCTGCCGAGCCCACCCCAAGAGGGTGGATTCAGTCGGGTTGGGAGAAAGCCTGAGAATTGGCAGTTCCTGCGCACTGTCAGGTGACGGCAATGCACACAGGCCCTTTGAGACCCGTGTCCTAGAGAGTATTATGTTTCAGGGATTGTCCCCCCTCCTTAAGACTCGGGGCAAGTGCTGCTTCTCTCAGCTTGCCCTGAAATCGCCTGTTAGAAGGCAGTTTTGTAGACATGGCATCCCTCTAGGGGCCCTTCTGACCTTGGCCCTTGCCCTCCAAAATACATGCTGCCCTTTGCTTTAATCCCTGACAAAAAGTGCCTGCTGCCTCACTGACCTACGAGCGATGTTTCTCTCCCGTTTCCTGTCTGTGTTAATTGTTGTTGTTTCTCTCTGTGCTGCCCCCCATTCTCGCCCCTTTCTTTCTGATGCAGAGATGAAGATAGTTGGGTGTAAGTTTTGCTTTTGTGTGTCCTGTCCACTCCTTGCCTGCTTTGTCCCATCTTCATGCGCTTCATGGAATGTTGCAGTCTGGGGCGGGGCGCCATATACATTATTAACCCTTCATCTTCCTCACATTTTGTGAGTAGCCCACGAGATGCACAAAGGGAGACTGCCAGCCCAGCGTGGAAGCATAGCTGCAGGTGTCCACTGGGAACCCAAGGGACTTGGGACCGCGGAGGGCTGAGCAAGCCTTACACTGGGGTGAAAGAGAACAGAGACTGGGGCGGGGAGGGACTCACGTATACGAAGCACCCACCACCTCTGTGTGAAAGAAAATGAATAGTCGCAAGAACACAGAGAATCCCCTCTCTGGAGCTCGGCGCATCCGAAGGACAGAAACAGGCATAGCTTTTGGAAGACAATGTCCCCCCCCGCCCCCCCGGGGAAGTGATGGCATGGTTTACCACAGAGTTTCACAGGACTGGGGTCAGTTAGAGTCTGACATGCGGCCTTGCTAACCTCTCTGAGGAAAGACTTAGAAATGGGCATCCCTGGTTTCCTAGGAGACAGGGAGAGCATCCCTCTCCTGGCCCAGCCTAGGCAGCAGCTCCACTTCCCCCTCCCCCGCCCCTCCCTCAGCTCTTCAGCAATCCACAGAAGAATCTGATAGGGTTTTCCCGTTTCGCTAAATGCAAAATGCCAGTGGACACAGGAGCTAAAGGGCAAAGAGTAGTTGTAGACGTGGGGTCCTGAATGTGACGGCTCCAAAATAAGGACCCCAACTTTGCTGGGCACTTTCAAAAGTCCTCTTAAAACACTCTGCTTTGGGGGGTGGGGTGGGGGGGTGGTGGTAAGGAGAGTCTCTTCTCCCTCCAGAAAATAGAAACTATCCAGAAATGAAATATTGGCCTCCCAAGCGTAATTGTCATCCACTTCTATGCAGCTCCAGGGATGCTATCAGGTGCGCAAGGCCAGGCAGACTCGAGAAACAAATCCAGTGGCGCTCACATATACGTCAGAAAGAGCTTGATAGTGAGGAGTAATCACATACCAAGCAAGTGTCCCAGCCCGTGCCAACTGACGTCCACAGGCCCGACACCCGTCCACAAGTCCACATGCCCAGCACCAGTCCATAAGCGCCTGAATGACGCAGAACCAGGAAGTCCCCCGACTGCTGAGTGCAGAGTCCTGTGGGTCCCAGGTCGGTGGGACCCTGGCAGGGTTCTGGAAACACTCGGGGTGGCTAGCCAGCAGGGAGGTGAAGGCAGAGGAGGGGGAGACCCCAAAGGTCTCCTCATGAGAAGGCCACGCCCCTAGGGAGACACCATCAGGGCAGGACCTCATTGCCAGGGTGGACCCCACCCTTCCTTTTTTATATCCCTTCTTGTTGACATAGGATGATCACAGGTCACCCCTGGGCAAGTTGACACCTCCCCCAGTTCTTTAGCCATACATAACTTCTAAGCAAGGATAAAATCATGTTTGTATCTAGCAGGATGAAACTAAAAGGCATACAACCAGAAATGTGCCAGCCCCATTCAAACATAATCTTCTATACGTGAACAACAAAACTGTTCTGTGACTACCACTGCAACTGTATGAACACCTATACCTTAATTCTGTCAACGTCTTCCCTCACCTGGGAAAGTTTGTAAGCCAACTTTATCTGCCCCCACCCCCCATTTTCAGCCTGCCGTCTCTGAACTGCCCAGTGCTCAGAGAAGACAGGCATATCCTTGGAACCACATGTGTTTGCGCCCATGAGCAAATTCACATCATGGAAGGCCGTCCAGAAAGGCAGCAGCCACATACAGCAGTTTGCAGGCTCAGAAACCATCTGGTTGGGCTCTAGTCAACCTCACCAGGGCACCCACTGGCCACCTCACCTCTTGACCGTGATCCCCCTCACAAATTCTCAGCAACTCTAGCCCCCTGGGGCTAGATCATGCCATAGGCTCAGGTTCCGCATGCATCTTTAAGCTTCAGACCTGGCAGCCCCCTCTGGCTCAAGTCTCTGTGAGCCTCAGGTGTCAGTGGCCAGATTCAACCCATTTCTCATTGGTTCTCCCACTACCACTCAACAAGTGGATCCAGGTGGTCACTTAGCGAGTACATCCCTTTAACACCCAGCCCTGGAGGGAAGAGCTCCTCACTGGACCCCCCACCTCTGCAAACTCCCACCCCCCCCACCAGGGTCTGGCAAGAGCTCTAGTGGCAAGTCTTCTCACACGCAGATGCCATGGCCTAGTGTGCCCCTAAGATGCCTCCTTCCATAGGGACTGTGGGGCATTCCGGGTCAGCGCCTGCTGTAAGACAGTACATTGTGCTCATTGAGTCTCCCAGACGCAGCCGAGCAGAAATCTAGAGGTGCAGTGTGCAGTCATGGGCTAGTGGAGCGCTTCTTCACAAACACTGCAAGCCTGGGCTAGAAACACTGAGGCCCACTGGGCAGATGCAGCCCACAGCCTATTCTCACACTGCCTGCCAGCCAAGACTGTTGTAAAAAAAAAAAAAATCTTAAAAGGGTTGTAAAAACAAAACAGAGGAACGGGACAAAGGCCTCCGTCTATTTAGCTTCTTGCAGAAGGTTCTGCTTCTCCCAGGGACCCCTACTGACACCACGGATGGCCTATACTGTTGTTTGAGACCCTAAGGTCAGAGGACATCGATTCCAAGGCCCTCTGACAAGAACAGACTCGTTCATCTTGCAGTTCAAGAAGGTGCTGCTTGTCCACCACACGCTGGGCTCCCAGGAGTGTGGCAGCATGAGGCTGAGAGATGGTCTGCCAGCCTCCAGAAACCGAGGACACCTGACAGAGGGAGACAGGGCCGCCTGTGACCTTCCTAAAGGAAACTCATCTACAGGACCTCCCTGGGCAGTACCTGATCCCGTCCCCCACAAAAACAAGCCTCTTCTTCCCCCACCTTTTCTGGTCCCTTCCATGCTGCCTGGGACCCCAGCCAAAATTCATCATCACAGGTCCTGCCCTCCAAACAGAATCTCTGTGTTCCGGTCCCTTGCTCTGAGACCCTTGGGAGCAGCCGAACCTTTCGGTGGCTTTTACTGATTTATTTTTCCCAATGGAGGGTCAGTTGTCAGGCCCCACCCAAGACCCACTAGCATCTCCAGGGTTGGTAGGAGGAGTCCACGTTCAAGGCGCTCCCCGGCCCACCCACTGTCACCAGGCAGTGGTCAACAGAAAAGCCTTCAAAAACAACCGCCCTCGCCTTCTCGTTCCCACCCTCATTGTAATGTGCCTGTCCTCATCCCTCTCCTAGGTAATAGTTCCTGGCATTGGGTGCTAAAGTGTACAGGAGCCTCTTGGAGACCGTGCCTTGCCCCAAAGGCATGATTCCGCGGGTAGGTCTTGTGAACGTGCAGCGTGCAATAGGAACGGCCGAGGCGCTGGGAATCCCGGGAAGGCTATCAGCAAGGCAGGCAGGGGCGCTCCGTCCCTGGAGTGTCACTCCTGCCTCTGCCTGGGTGCTCCTCCAGTCCCAGGAGAATGGGTGAAGAGCTTGGTGTCAAATAGTTCCCAGAGAGCTCTCATAACCACGAAGGGCCCCAGCAACATTGGCGCACAAACAGCCACTCTCAAAGCCTGGGCGGTGGGAAGTCTACAGAGGTGCTGCTCCGGAGGCAGCCAAATGCCTGTGGTGACTGAGAACGACCCAGGTCCAGGCAGGTAGGTCTGACCTCCAAATCTGGACCACCCAGAAACCTGCTGAAATCCCTCTGTTCCCATCCGTAACTTCACGGTGATTGCCTGAAGTGGCTTAGAGAGGCAGGCTAGTTGCAAATGCCCCGGAGGAGATGCCCGGAAGTGCAGCAGTCAGTCAGGCAGGCGGCACGGGCCATGCACAGTCTGCAGGCAGCGGCCACTCTGCGCTTCTGTGGCAGGGAGCTGGAGGAAGAGTTTGAGGGTGTCTCGTGGTAGGTCCGCGTCTGTCGTGACGTCCTCGAGGGGAGTCCAGAGTCATGGCAAGGAGAAGCGTCTGTCCGTGGCAGAGCCACACGGGGCCCGGAGAAGGCCTTCCAGAGGATTTAAATGGTACATCTGGTCTTCAGGGCGGTCATTAAAATGTTCTTGACCAACCCCTTCACACGCAGTGGCTAATCTCTGAGTTCCCCAGAAAAGCTAGTGTAGAAGGTCTTTATCAGAAGGAGGCTGTGTGATGTCTGCCTCAGTGATAACCCCGTCCCAGCTGGCCCGCAGGCCGCATCCTGTGATAATAGGGAGAAGTCCAGAGACCCCTGGGGACACTGCACCTTGATGCTCACAACCGACCAACGCAGGCGTCTGTGTGTCCCCCTTCTACATGCTAAGGAGCCCTGCTGCCAGGGTCACATGCAGGGCTGCTAACCCTCAAGGTGGCCGGGCAAGATCACCAGCCGCTCCCAGGGAGCACAACATGACTTTCTGCTCCCAGGGAGCTACCATCTGAGAGGCTCATGGGGCAGTTCTGCCTGTCCTGGGAACAGACTCGCTGGCAGTGAGGTTTTTCCTGCCTGCCTCCCCAGGCCCACATGCCCCCTGCCCCCGTGCTTTGGGTGACTTGCTCAGGAAGGACCCAGCAGGAAGACCCATAGTTCCAAACTCAGCAGCCTTTGAAGCAAAGGCTCCACTCAAATGAGAGAAGAGTCTGTGCGGAGTGGAAGGAGCGTGCCCAGCAGTGCGTGCGTGCGTGTGTGTGTGTGTGTGTGTAGTGTGTATGTGCGCGTGTGTGCACGTGTGCGCTTTCCACCATGGGTGCCCCCTTCCTCCAACCACAGCTGCTGGACCGCCCTTGGGGGACAGACTCAGCGTTTGTTCACACCTTAGGGAATGTTCTCGTGGCCCCAGGACAATTTCTTTGGGGGGAGGGGGCACTGTTCTCCCCCACTTGAGCCAACATCTTTTGTGAGCCTCCTTTATGCCATCAGCAAACAGCAGTTGGAAGATAGCATATCCAAAATGGAGAACGGTCACGAGGACCCCAACACCCCAGCTTTATGCTCTTCCACCACTGGAGAGGGACACTCTAGTGCTAAAGAGGTCATTGCCGTGTGTGTCCCACCAGACCATCTGCTAACCCCAAACAACTGTGTCTGTCCATGTGGCTTCTGATCGTGGACACATTAGATGGACCCAGTTCTCTCAGAACTCGGCTTCTGAGTTCCTTTGTTTTCCAAGTGCCTTGTTTCCTCCCTGCACAGTTGGTTCTCCAGGCTGCAAACTCATCTCCCTGTTGATCTCGCCTGCCCTTCCTGATGGTTTTCTTTCTTTGGAGGACACCCACACAGCCCATAACCTTTATGAGAGTTCTTTAAAAGTCAAAATCCCTTTCTTCCAACGGTATGGCTAGAACTTGGCGGTTACAGACTTAGAAACCTGGAGCAGCCCAAATAAACTCTTCTCTACACCCACCCCCGGTTCATCTCCCTGACAGTGGCAGTGATGTGAGTCATTTCCAGCCTGCACTTTGAACTTGCCCGGCAGGGCCTCCGGGCTGTGGAGATGGACGGCACAGGAAGCAGCAGGAATGTAGCACAGTATCTTCCTGGCACCAGAGCACCTGTGCTTGGCAGGTTCCATTCGCGCCCAGAGCACCTGTCGAAGGAAACCGACAGGTTGTGCAGGGAAACTGGCACTCAGAGCCAGGTCTCCAGAAGGAGAAACAGAACACCCTACAGCCAGAAGCTGGAGGGTTGGGGCTTGCAAAAACACAACCAGAAAATCTCTCTAAAAGAACCAATATACAACACCTTCTTTAAGGAAAGAGAGGAAGGCTACCAGTTAAAGCCTAGGCATGATAAAAAATAGACCTGAAACCTGTTCATTGTCAACTATTCTCGAATGGAGGCAGCCATTTTCCCAGGGAACCGACTTAGCAGTCACCTCAAACCCCAAGCAGGTCCTCCACCCTGCCAATACCCAGCCCAACAGCAGTGAACCCCCTTAGTACCCAGACTTCGTAAACACATGACTAACCAACCTGAATACTGCTGCACTGGGGCTGGTGGAATATCCATCGTTATTAACCAAGCTTGGAATGCCCTGAGCGCCCACCCAGACTTGAGGCTCGAAATGCTGGGCGTGGAGCAGCACGGCTGCTGCAGTCATGAAGCTGTGCCCTTTCTTCCACCACAGGTGATATCCGCAACGACCTCTACCTGACCCTGGAGAAGGGGGATTTTGAGAGAGGGGGAAAGAGTGTGCAAAAGAATATCGAAGTCACCATGTATGTGCTCTATGCGGATGGCGAAATCTTAAAGGTAAGGCAAGCCAGGCCTTTGCAATCAGCAGACCCAGGAAGAGTTCCAGCTCTTCTGTGGGCTTTGTTCGGAGGCCCAGATCACCTGTTCTGCTCTGCCTTTTCCTTCCTTCTGCCATGAGTGACCTAACACCAGTGCCCACTGGGTGAGTTAGGAAAGATACAGGAAGCAGCTGCTCTACCCTTTGTCGTGTGAATGGGTGACGTTTCCTTCAAGGAACTCCTTGTCTCCTCTCCTAGGATAAAGAGCCTGCATAAGTGAATGAGTGCAGCCTCCCTCCCTTCTGGTTTGTTGAATGGGGGTGGGATGGGGTGAGGTGGCGGGGGGGGGGGGGGGCTCTTCCCCGAACAAGCAGCCTGACTGCTCATTGGGGGAGTCATCTCCACAGTTGTGACATCTCCACAGTTGTGTCATCTCCAAAGTGTGACATTTAGGCCAAATGAATTTTCTCACTGCATGGACCCAGGCTGGTGAGACAATGAGGCCTGCATTATACAGGGGAACAAAGTCAAGCGCCCCAGGCCCTACGAAATCAAGAGGCTCCCCCAGAGGAGGACTGGGGCCTGGGGCCTTTGCTTTTCTCTTCCAGGATTGCATCAGCTTGGGATCGGGAGAGCCCAATAGGAGTTCCTACCACTCCTTCGTCCTCTACCACAGCAACAGTCCTCGCTGGGGAGAGATTATCAAACTGCCCATCCCCATCGACCGGTTCCGGGGCTCCCATCTGCGCTTCGAGTTCAGACATTGTTCCAGTGAGTAAGACCCCAAGCTCTCTCTAGGGTTGGAATATAATTCTTACCTCTCCACTCCTCTCCTGTCTGCAACAGCATTGTAAGGTTTCTCGAGTAAGTAATATCTCTCTTAGTGGCGTTGCACGATGAATTCACACCGATGCCTGTTTGTAATTCAAGTGGGTTTTTATGAAGGACAGGACAAGTTTCAGGTGTCACTGTTTCAAAAGGATTTACAACTGGGCCATGAGCAACCTCTTGGAAAAGGATATCCACACGTGTGGAAATAGTGGGGGGGTGGGAGTCCCTCGAGGCCAGAGCGTGTGCTCCCTGCCTTTTTTTTCTGGAGGGGGAAGAAGTGGTTGACTGAATTGAGCCCACCTGGGTGATGTCATGAGCCCGGGCCAAGTTTGGTGCACTTCTCACCTGGTCCAGGACTTGAGTAGGAACAGGCTCAGTGTGGGGTCTTCATAGGCATCTCTTGGTTGCCTGATTTCTTCCCAACCTCCTTTAGGGGGCCCTTGCAGGCATGGGAGAGACAGTGCCTCCCCCACCCCTTTAAAGCTAGCTACCGAACAGAATGCACCCCCTTTTTTTTGTTTGGGACACAAGGAGTTGTGTGTAAACTGGTCCTCGGAGATGTGCTCTCACCAAGGCTGTGCTGTGGACCGTGAAAGCGCTCTATCTGACAGAACCCCTTCCAGAATCTCCTTTGCCGTGCCCTTTGTGCTGCTGCTCCTGAGCCCCGGGCTCACCGGAACCAGCACGTTGTCTCTTTGTGGGTCTCGGTAGCCTGTGTCCCTTGGGTCCGTGTGCAGCCTAGTGCCTTGCTCCCCCTGCCTGCAGCCGGGGTTCGGTTAGCCAGTGAAAGCTGGGCAGGAGGGCGAGGAGGGTGGTGAGCCCGGGTGGCGGTGGGCGGCGGGATGGGGGGGCACGGGGAGGGGCACGGGGAAAGGCCTCGAGAAAAACAACGGACACAGCGCCTTTGATTACAGCCAAGGACAAAGGGGAGAAGAAGCTCTTTGGCTTTGCGTTCTCTCCCCTGGTGCGGGATGACGGCACCACGCTCTCCGATGACACCCATGAGCTGTACGTGTACAAGGTGTGTCCTCAGGCAGGCTGTTCTCGGAGGGGGGGGGGACGACTTGGTAGTGGGGCACAGCCAGACCGCCATGCAAAAGATTTTGTCCTCCCCTCCCCTCCCCACCCCACTCCTCCACTCGGAACTCCCTCACCAGCCCCTCCGTGCCTTTCTGGCCTTGGGCAGCACGTTCTGCGACCCGCTTTGTGCATGCATGGTGCTGCCCGCTGTGGCAGGAGGACACCGTCTGCCCTGCACCACCACCACCCCCCGCCCCCAGCTGCTCCAGGCAGTCTCTGCCCAGGAAGCCCTGTTGCTGGAGGACCCAACACCCACGGGTGTCCAAAGTCTCGGAGCCGGATTCCGACACGCGCCCCCACTCAGCAGACGCCCTGTTTCCTGCGCTTGCCTGCAGTGTGACGAGAACAGCACATTCAACAACCACGCCCTGTACCTGGGTCTGCCCTGCTGCAAAGAAGACTACAGTGGCTGCCCGAACATCCCCTCCAGCCTCATCTTCCAGCGCAGCACCAAGGAGTCCTTCTCCATCTCCACCCAGCTGTCTTCAACCAAACTCACCCAGAATGGTAGGCAAGGGCCCCTCCTCTGCCTGCCCGCTCTGCGCCATGCTGCTGGTGTCTCGTTGAGGGACAAAAGACTAGCACATTCCTCACTTCATCTGAGGTTGAAGGAATCCCTGAGCAAGAGCAGCCCTTAGAGTGCCCCCCGCTCCCGCCCCAGCAGCTGGAGACTGCCTGCCTGTGCCCAGAAGTGTGCCTTTCAGCACCAGAGGCTGTTGGGACCCTCGAAGCTGGTTCTGCCCGTCCTTGCCGCGTCCGACGCCCTTGGCTAACAGTCCGCCCTCAGCACGGCCGGGGTCACCGTCTTCTGTGCTTGCTTTTTAGTGGATCTCCTGGCTCTGCTGAAGTGGAAGGCCTTCCCAGACCGAATTATGGATATCCTGGGGCGGCTTCGGCACGTGAGTGGGGAGGAAATTGTTAAGGTATGTACAGGTCCGTCACACTTCTCCCACGCAGCCTGAGAGGTAGGGAGCCTCCCCGGCTTCCGCCAGACAAGAACCTCATGGCCTCAGAGTCGATGCCAGCTCACGGCGACGCAGCAGGACAGGGCAGCACTGCCTCCGTGGGCTTCCCAGACTGTCACTCTTCACAGGAGCACAAAGGCTCCTCTTTCACTCAGGTAGCAGCCGGGGGAGTCACACTGCTGACCTGGCCCTTAGCAGCCCAACATGTACCCACTCCTCCAGCAGGGCCCCTTCATAGATCGCAAAATGTGGATACATAAACTCTTCTTTCCATGGGCTGTATTTAGACCATGGACAGTAGGTTGTGAAAGGTTTCCGGCTTGTTTAGCATCCCAGGCAGCAGAATGATGAGTAGGGCTGAAAGCATCCTCTCCTCCCTTCCTTCGGTCTCCTTCTCCTCTTTCTTAGTTGGTACCTCGTTTACCAAAAGCCAAGCCGGATTACCTCTCCTGGTCCATCTGTGGACACTCTCAACACTGCGCGTTACTTTGTAGCTGCTGGTCTCCTCTCATCTGTTTCATTTGGAATCCAGCTGGTGACACTTGTCTCTACCCAGGACCCTAACTCATCTGGAAGGGAAGATGTAAAATGATCCCGTTGCACCCAACCCAAGATAAAGAAAACCCCAC
>PVJH01039875.1:0-16123 GCA_004026705.1 Nesogale talazaci | reverse complement strand
AACGCGACCGAGGTGATCCTGGGCCAGTGCCCCGCCCTGCCTTGCCCTACCTCCGGGACAAGCTGGCCCCCGATGGGAGAGCCATGGCAGACCTAGAGCCAGGGCAGCGCTTGGGGGCAGCCCAACGAGGACTTTTTCACGAACCTTCCCTCCCTTCCCCTCCGCCCAGCAAATGGCCAAGATGATCGAGCTGGCCCGGGAGAAACACGCCGCGGAGCTGAAGGCGCTCAAGGAGACGTCGGAGAAGTACGGCCACCTCCTTACCAAGATAGACTCGCAGACCCCGGGCCTGGCCTGGCGCGGGACCCCACAGAGCCTCTCTCTGATGCCCGTGTCTCTGCAGTGACACCAAAGAGATGAAGAAAAAACTGGAGGCCAAGAGGCTGGAGCGGATCCAGGCCATGATCAAGGTCACCACCGACAAGATGACCCAGGAGAGGTGAGCGCAGGGAGAGGAGGCCTGGACGCAAAGGCAGCACCCAGTCCAGGACCCACAAGCGGACCCTGACTCTTCCCAGTGAGGCCTCTCCCCTGGCTCTTTGATTCCACTGGGGGGAGAATTTAATCCTTGGCCAAACACAGACACCGACAACACTTTGGGCGCAGAAAGGCGGTGCACATGAAGCATGCAAAGGCAACAGGGATGTTGGGATGTGAGCTGGTGCCCGCCCTCTGCTTGCTGGGCCACCCACCTGTGTGGGTGTCCATCTGAGCCTGAAGGGCAATGTGCTCGGGGAGAGCTTCCAGCCTCCCACATCCTCCTGAGGTCCCCACGCATGCTCCTTGCACGCTTCTAGGATGGAGTTCCCATTTGCCTATGTACGGAGGAGACCCACCTCCCCCAGAGGCCTCTTTCCCCCCTCTGAAACTCCACCATCCCAACAGGTTGAAGAGGGAAATCAACAACTCGCACATACAGGAAGTGGTGCAGGTCATCAGGCAGGTGTGTACGGGCAGGCTGCCCTCCCCAGGCACGGGTGTCAGCACACAGATCCCCACAGGAGCTCTGGGGCTTCCCTTTGCAGGTGCACGGGCCATAAGTGCCCCCAAGGTTAAGGCTTAGAAAGAGGCAATGCAGTGGGTGGGGAACCCCTGGTCTACCTGAGGGTTTGGGCATGTGGCTGGAGGTTGGAGGATCGGTCCAGAGGGGCGTGTTTCTGGCCAGATGCCCTGGATGGACCTGATAGAGGCTCGCTGGCCAGCAGAAATGGGACTGGGGTGGAGAGTGACAGAGGAGGAAGGGTGACTTCCTGAGGTCCCAAGGAGGCCAAAGAAGCCAGCAGCCACTCCGCCACACCAATAACCCACCGAGACCTGTCCTCAGTGTCCCGTTCTCCCTCCCCCACCCACCAAGATGCACTTTGACCCCGTAGGACTGGGCAGAACTGCCCCTGGGGGTTTCTGAGGTGTCAAAAGTCTCATCTGTCTTTTCAAACTGGTGACCTTGAGGTTAGCTGCCCAAAGTAGAACCCAGTGAGACAGGAACTACTGCAGAGTAAAAACAAACTTGTTTAGAAAAGTTGGGTAAATCAGTCCAGGGTCTTACGGCTGGAAAGTCCGGTTCCGCCTATCAGTGCTGTCCTGACTATCCCTCCCTCCACACACCCCCCTTCCCCCTCCTGCCTCCCCCAGATGACGGAGACCCTAGAGGGCCACCAGAAAAGGCTGGAGGAGAAGCAGGCGGCTTGCCTGGAACAGATCCAGGAGATGGAGAAGCAGGTAACAGGGAATGCCACGGGGCCGGGGAGCTGCCAATCAGGAGGCGAGGCTCCCCGGGGCTCAGCACACCTGCGCTCCTCTCCTGCGTGACTCCCCGCTGTGCCCCTTCCCCAGCCTCCTCTGCCCCTGTCTTGGGAAGGGGAGGGGGCGGCGGGTCCCCCCTGAGCACTGGATGGGTGTGTCCTTGTTACCTTCACAGTTCCAGAAGGAGGCGCAGGCAGAGTACGAGGTCAGACGGAAGGACCTGGAGTTGGAGGTGAAGGAGGCCGCCAGGGCCTGCCTCGGGGGCTGCCTGCCCTTGGAGGCCGATCAGCCCAGTGAAAAGCTGCTCACAGTGGGGAAAGATGCCCAGGAGAGCCGCCTCTGATGGCCCAGTTCTACTGGAACATTCAACAAGGACTAGGCTGCAGACGTTTGGGGCTCCCATGGCTGTTTTGGCCCCCCTTCTCCCAGCCAGACTTGAGGAGCAAGCAGGAAATGGGAACTGCCAGGGTGGGAGCCCAAGGAGGCCTAGACACCCTAAACCCCCCAACCTTTCCCCCTCTCCGAATTAGCGTCATGTATTTGCTGAGGGCAAGGGACATGAGTGGATGGGAAAGCAGCCAGTCTGGCCCCCACCGCCCCTTTCCGAGCTAGCAGGCCCCTCACCTGGAGATTTGCACCTGGACTCACTCCTGGAAACTCCACTCTAGTGACTGTGATTCCAGCAGCACCAAGCCCAGAGCCCTCCTTCCACGAGGGCAGCTCTGCTGGGCTCACAGCGTCCATCTCTTGCCCATCCTGAGCCGGCCTTGCCGTCAGCAATCCAAGGCAGAGCCTGACATGGTCTCCATATTCCTTGGGATCCGGCCGCACCCAGAGCCCAGGCCCTTCCCTTGGGGGATGGGATGGCTGCCAGGGTGCTCAGGACACTGACACAAGAGTGGTTGGTGGTAATAGTGGGTGGGGGGGGGAGGCTTCTGTCTTCCTCATAGGCCTGGGGGTGTGGGGGTACATCCTAGCATGCACCCCCACTCCGGCTGCCTGGCAAGGACAGCATCATGCTATCTCCGGAATGTGTGAGGTTTATTTATTGTTCTCTTCCCTTTCCCTACTAAAGACTCCTATCTGGGTATTTTCTGCCTAAGCCTGGCCTCTGGTCTGCGGCTAAGGAAGTGTGTGTGTGTGTGTGTGGTGTTAGTGGGCTGGGGGAATGAAAAACAAACCACTTCTTGGGAGTTGGATGCCAACTGACGGCCCTTCCATCCAGTGGGAGAGCCCTGCCTTGGGCCTGAGGAGAGTTCACTTCTCCTTCTGCCAGCCTGATGCCACACCACTGGAAAAAATGAAGTCACGGCTCCCCAGAGTCCCCACCCACCCTTGTCTCCACCCTCAGGGCTGGAGCAGAAGAGCCTGGGGCATGCCCCTTCCCCATTTTGGGGAGCCCCAAACCTTCTGGCTCCCCCAGGCCCCTTTGGGAACCTTAGAGTTGTCAGGCCCCAGTGGGCAGGTTTTGGGGCTCCTGCAGACTTGGAAACCAGGGAGTTGTCCCAGTCTATCCTGTTGGGGTGCTGTGAATCCAAATGGTCTTGAGGGTAGGGTTGGCCCCCAAACCTGTCGAGGGCTCCGTGTTCCAAATCCCAGGCCAGGGCAGGCACTGGTTCAGGAGAGACCCCATGGGAGTTGATTCTGGGAAGAAGTTGTTTTCTTCTTAGAGAATTACAGCAGATGCACTTAGCTGGGACACCTGTGGTTTTGGAAAAAACAAGTGTTCCACTCTCATCCCCTGGAGACCTAGTCTCCGGGGTCCCCAGCTGGAGGGTGAGGCCAGGCGTAGGGCCTGTCACCTGCCCATACATACAGACATATTTAGGAGTGGGTCACTCTCCCACCACCCAAGGGCCGGGTCCTATTTTCAATTCTTCAGCCAGACACTCGCCTTCCCCACCCAGAGGAGAACTCTGCACGGGTGGAAAAGTCTCACCGAGAGGCTCTCAGGGACCCAGGCGGGTGGACGTAACGCCCCAAACCAAACTGGCTGCCACTGAGTGGGTCCCAAACTCATTGCCATTGTGCCTGTCCATGCATTGTACCTGTCTATTGTACCTGTTCATGGCCACCTCGAAGGACAGACCAGAACTGCTCCTGGGGTCTCTAAGGCTGTAACCGTTTATGAGAACGGACAGCCTTATCTTTCTCCCAACGTGTTCTCTGCTGGTGGTGGTGAACTGCTGACCTTGTGCTTAGCCAAATGGAGGGACTCACAGCTCTTGCTGGTGATGGCTCAGAAGAGCCGGTCTTCGGTGGACTCACAGCCAGGCAGGGCAGGGCAGAGTCGCAGGGAAGGAGGTGGTGGTAAAATGATGCCTTCTGGGGAGCCCTCTATGCTGCCAGCTGGGGCTTCCCGCGAGGCCAGGTCCCTATCCACTCCAGACTCCGAAAGAGGACAAGGTGCCTCTGGGGGCCAATGTGCCTGGGCACACCCTGGCCCTCGAGAGGCATTCATTTCTGACTCGGAGGCTGTGCAGAAGAGCCGAGTCTCCCTTAGGACTCAGGGCAGGTGAAGGGCCGCCAGGCGCCATTCCTGCTGCACGTCAAGGAAGCTGGCAGCCAGGTTCCTTTTCTACATGTCATGCCTCAGTTTCACTTTTTCATAAGGATTCCCCCCACCTCACCCCAATCTCACTGCTGACTCTGAATGCCAGAGCCCCCGCTGACTCACTCCCCACCCTGCCCCTCCCAGCCATTCTCTAGTCACGTGCTACCCTGCCCAACCCTGCTGAGCCGGTGCAACGTGACAGGGTGAGGGGGCTGGTGACACTTGAGGAGGAAAGAAGGGGGTGGGGGTGGGGGGCACAGCTGCGGACCAGAGGCTGCTCTGGGACAAAACTTGTTCTGGCCGGCCTGGGCCTGGGGCTGGGGCACAGCAGGTGGGAGGGGCGGAGGAGTGCCTGCCTGCCCCCTGCCCGCCTCAGCTGTCTCCTGTCAGCCCTCGGCTCCCGAAGCGACAGCTTCTAATTCCGGCTGTTGGTGCCTCTGCAGCAAAGTCTCAGCTTTTTTTTTTCTTTTTTTCCTTCTTCGGCTTTGCCATTTCTTGTCTGTTCAGAACATGCTGAGCCCACAGGAAGTCGCAGCGAAGGCCCAGG
Source organism: Nesogale talazaci (assembly GCA_004026705.1). NCBI lineage: Eukaryota > Metazoa > Chordata > Mammalia > Afrosoricida > Tenrecidae > Nesogale > Nesogale talazaci. Next base: position 11,279 of record PVJH01039875.1, on the reverse strand, counting down.
GGCTTGAGACCTGGCACCCCCACCCCCTTCCCTGCACCCCGCCACAGATCTGCTCTGGGTGAGGGGTCGCCTGCACCTGCCAGACCAAAGTGAGGCACTGAAGGGGCCACTGCTCCCCTCTGGGACTGGCCCCACTATCACCTGGTGGGATGGACCGGGCTTTGCTGTCTTGGGGTGAGGGCAGGGAGGCAGGGCCCTGGCTCCCAACATTCTCTTGGTGATGTTCTGCTCTTCCATGAAAAGGGAGGAGACAGAGGGGAAGGGGCACAGTCTGGCTTGTCAAGAGTAGCCTGCCACACGTATAGTCCAGGGGCACACCTCCTGGCCCTGGAAACAGACAGAAGAAAGCAGCTTCCCTCGTGCGCCAGAAAAGGTAGCTTGAGTCCTAAGGGGCTGAAGAGAAGCCTTCCTTCTCCTACCAGATTCAAGAGGGAGGGCATTCCTCCCCTACTGGACCCAGAGCAGAGGCTCGCTGGGGAATGGGTGCTCTCTCCCTGGGCTCTGCCCCAAGAGGGCTTTTTTGGGGGGGAGAAGCAGACCCTTCCAGACGTGGCTGTCACAGGCCCTTGAGGGCTGTTCTGAAGAGCTGGGCAGCTATTTCCCAGACTGGCTCTTGCTGGCCCTTCATGAACAGGCTGGTCTGGTCAGGTTGGCTTCATTTCGCAGGCTTTGACATCACACTGCTAGCCAATGCCTTCATTCTGACGTCATCAAATACTTCCTACAACACTATGCCAAAAACCCGGCAAAGTCCTCACCCAGAGCATGGAGGGGTCAGAAGAAAACGGGGACCCATAGTATGTGCGGATATACATCACAGGTTCCTCAGGTGACAGAGAGGGTGAGAAGGCTTCAGCTTCCAGGCCTGGGCCCCCAAGTCCCTGGTGGGCAAGAGCCTGAACCCACATTATCACCCACCCATACCTTCTTCCCAGGTTGAGGGCACCTGTGTTCCTCCCTAATGACCCCCAAACTCTTAAACAAGTCACATGGAGTTGATGCTGACCCATGGAGTCCCCTTGTGTTTACAATCACTCCTTTTGGGGAAGTGCACAGGCAGGCCTTTAAAGCTTCTGAGGTGCTTCCAGTTGGACTCGAACTTCCAATCTTCCCGCTAGCGAAAGCAGTCGGGTCAACACTTTTCCTAAGGTGCTCTGCACTCCTGCCCTTGTCTCCCTGTGAACCATCTTCCCTTGTTCTTTGTAATTCTGTATTCTGAAAGGACCAACTCCGAAGACCCCAGAGCCCTCCCCTCCCCAGGACTCCATCTTTTCCTCTAGAAACTTGGTTTTCATATAGTGGAGACATTCAGCTCTCCAGTGCAAATCTCTCTTGTGTGTGTGTGTGTGTGTGTGTGTGTGTTTTAGGGGGGCATCACTGCTCTCTGGTGGTGTGAGTAGGAGGCCCAGCCTTTGCTCTGTGGAGCCGGAATTGAACCTCCATCCCAGTGGGCCACAGTCCTGCGCACAACCACTACCGGGGCTCAGCCCCCCTGGTAACCTTCTTAACCTGACAAATACCCATGCCCACCTTCCCCTATCAGCGACTCCCACTCCAGTCCCGGAGGCGCCTGGACTCCCCTCAAATAGGCCAGTGGATCTCCCTCCCCCACCTACACGTGGTGGCCTTGAGGCTGTGAGGAAGGGCTACCAGTGGTGGGATTTCCACTTTCTTGGGATGAGAGAGGCCGCAGCAGCTCTGTGGCTTTGGGGTACCTGTGCTCAAGAAAGTGGGGGAGGCCCTAGAAGGACCTGGCGTATGCCCCTGGCTCTTTCCCGACCGCTCTTCCCGGTCCTGGAGTGGCGGCAGAAAGGCGAAAGGCGGCGCGTCACCGTCACCGCGGAGTTAGCGCGTCGGAGCTCCGCCTGCAGCTGGCACGCGGGGCGCGCTGTCGGGATCCAAGACGCTTGAGGGTGGAGAGCGCGCTCTTCCCCTGCCCCCCCCTCCGCCCCCTCTCCCCCGTTCCCCGTGAACGCGTTCGGGGAACAATTGTGTGAGAGTTCGTGATTTGCTGCACTTCGGGCGGCAGTTCCCAGCCAGACGAGGAGCCACCCCCCGCCCCCATCCCTGCACACCCCCCTCCCGCCCCAGCTAATCTCCGCTGGCCCAGGGTCAAGCTCTGCCCTCAGGGGGGGCCTGCTTCCCTCCCTCCCGGACCTGGGGGCTGTTCGCAACCTTCCCCGACGGCCCCGAGGTCCCGCCAGTCTCTAAGGAGCCCAGGATTCCGATTCCGGTGGGGGCGGAAGGCGGGGAGAGACGACTGCCACTTTGGGATTGGCCCGGTCGGGTGCATGTGGCCCCCGGCGAGCAGCCCCCGCCCCCGCCCCGCCGCCGCCGCCGCAGCCCCAGGGGAGAGCGGAGGAGGAGGAGCAGCTCCCCGACTCTGTGGCCCACGGAGGGGTGAGGGGGGGGTGTCTGGGGCGGCTGCCCCCACTTCGTTGCTGCCCTGACGGCTCAGCCTGCCTCCGGGGCAGCCATTGCCATGGAGACCCCCGAGGCTATAAAGCCAGGTATCCCCGCGGGCGGGCCGCTCCCGCGACGTTGAGCGCCCCCAAGGCAAGAGCAAGCGCCCGGGCTCGGCTCGGCCCGGCCCCCGCCAGAAAGGAGGAGGCGGAGGAGCGGCGCCGCCAGGGCTGGAGGCAGGCGCGCGCAGCGGGCGCCACCGTCTCGGCAGGGGAGCAGGGACCGTCCGGGTGCGGGCGAGCGGCGCGGCTCCTGCCACTGCGGACTGGCGGGCGCCGGACCCCGGGGGAGCGGCGGGTGGCTCGTCGTCTGGCCGCGCGGGCCGGGAGCGGCGCCCGGAGGGCGGAGCAGGCGGCCTCTCCAGGCGGGAAGCCCGGGCAAGGAGCCGCTAGAGGCCGGGCGTGCGGTCCAGGAGCGGCGGGGCCGCCGCACGACCCTCGACCGACCGCGGCCCCCCACGCGAGGAGCGAGCCGAGGCGCACGCGGGCGGGCGCCGGAGCCCCGTGGGGCGCGGAAGCAGGGGCGCCCCCGCGCGGAGCCGCGGGGTGGGCCGGGCCCGGCGGCCGGGACCATGCTCAAGCCCAAAGACCTGTGCCCCCGAGCGGGCACGCGCACCTTCCTGGAGGCGATGGAGGCGGGCAAAGTGCACCTGGCCCGCTTCGTGCTGGACGCGCTGGACCGGAGCATCATCGACTGCCGCGCGGAGCAGGGCCGCACGCCGCTCATGGTGGCCGTGGGGCTGCCCGACCCCGCGCTGCGCTCGCGCTTCGTGCGCCTGCTGCTGGAGCAGGGCGCCGCCGTGAACCTGCGGGACGAACGCGGCCGCACGGCGCTCAGCTTGGCGTGCGAGCGCGGCCACCTGGACGCGGTGCAGCTGCTCGTGCAGTTCAGCGGCGACCCCGAGGCGGCCGACTCGGCGGGCAACAGCCCGGTGATGTGGGCGGCGGCGTGCGGCCACGGGGCGGTGCTCGAGTTCCTGGTGCGCTCCTTCCGCCGCCTGGGCCTGCGCCTCGACCGCACCAACCGCGCGGGCCTCACCGCGCTGCAGCTCGCCGCCGCGCGCGGCCACGGGACCTGCGTGCAGGCCCTCACTGGGCCCTGGGGCCGCGCCGCCGCCGCCGCCGCCGCGCGGGGCTCCAGCTCCGACAGCCCCCCGGGCCGCCCGGCCCCCGCGCCCAGCCCCGAGCGCCGACGACCCAGCCCCCGGCGCCTCCCGCGGCCTCTGCTGGCGCGCTTTGCGCGCGCGGCGGGCGGCCACAGTGGCGAGGCGGGCTCTGGAGTGAAGGGCGCGGGCCGCCACCGGGCTCAGGGCGGCGAGCGGCCCGAGCTAGGCCGGAGCATGAGCCTGGCTCTCGGGGCCGTGACCGAGGAGGAGGCGGCCCGCCTGCGGGCGGGGGCTCTGATGGTCCGGCCGCAGTCGCCCGAGTCGTCCGGGCGATGGCGTTCGCAGGAGGTGTTGGAAGGGGCGCCTCCGCCCGCCGTGCAAGCCCCCATCGGCCTGAGCCCGCACCCCGAGGGCGGTCCCGGCTCCAGCCGCCTGGGTTTGCGCCGACGCTCCACAGCCCCAGACATCCCCAGCCTGGTCGGGGAGGCGTCGGGGCCCGAGAGCGGCTCGGAGTTGGAAACCAACGCTCTGCCGCTCACCGGGCCCGGGCCGCAGGCGTGGCAGGCCAGCACCGAGGCCGTGGTCCTGCAAGCCCAGCGGTAAATGGCTCTGAGGTCAGGCGTTGCCCCTGGCGCCTCTCAGGCCTCTGCTTCACCGGGATCTCCCCTGGTTTCCAGGGCTCTCACTTCCCAACACTTCGCTGCCCCGCTGCCCGGTTTATATAACCCCAATCGGCCTTCACCACTCTTCCCCCTGAGAGAGACCCTCTCATTTTTTCCTTCGTGCTCCTTGGTGTTCCCTGCCTCTCCCCTACCTTACTAACTGCGGGTCTTCACTCCTCCTGGAAGGGGCTGGGTGGAAAGCTGGCTCCTTAGGCTAGGGCCTTTCAGGTGAAAGGGACAAAGGGACTCCGCCACCCCCTGCCCCAGTCCTCATGCTCAGTCCTGGTCCACCTCCTAGGGCTGCTGGGTCTAGAGTCCTCAGGCCTCCTGCCCCGGTCCCCTGCCCCATCTGGCGGCCGGCAAGTTGGCCTTGTGGAACTAAAGTGGGCTTCTCCATGGGGTCTTGAGGCTGCCTTAGTGCTGCTGACATGATACCACTATCTGCCCAGGGGTCAGTTAAGAGTTGGGTAGGGTGAGCCTCTGTCTTTTGGAAAGCTGAGTAGCACTTAAGGTTTTTGGGGGTAGAAGCGCCTGCCTTCTACCCAAGGAGAATTGAGGGTGCAGGGCCCGGGTGTTGTCCACAGTTTGCCCCTTGAGCCAGTTTCTAACCCCGGGCTCACCAGAAGCCAACCGGTGGCACCACCTCAAGCCTGCCCCTCCGATCGGCTCTGCACTCAGGGGGGTCCTGCCCCTCCAGGCCTCGCCAGCCACGTGCCGAGCCCCACGGTCAGACCGGCCTTTCTCCACGGCCCGCAACGGGAAGGACTCAGCACATCCCCCGCGGCCAACGCCTCCCGGCTCCCCTGTCCTGCACGTGGGTGCTCCCTGCAGGGTAGACCGGTTGCGAAGGCTTTGCTTAATTGCGTTTCCTCCCCCCAGTCCTCCAAGAACTCGTTGTATAGAAAGCAGAAAGCAGCAGGTCTCCTCCGAGGCTTAAGAACCTAACAATGTCTCTTTAAATAGAAGCTCAGCGAGGGGGATAATTGACTGAAGTGTTTGCCGCGTTCCACGGCGCCGCGCGCGGTAGTCGGAGCCCACACGAGCCGCAGGTCCCGGGTTTCAATGACATCAAACGCCTGGCGAGAGGCGGAAGGAGCCTGTGAAACGGGCCCTGCAGCTCGCTGGGCAGTTGATGGTGGGCAGGGCGGATGATGGATTCGGGAGGTCGAGACCAGGGCCCCCTGCCTCTGCCCCACCGCGTGGGGCGCAGGCCCAGCCCAGCTTTCATTCCCGGGCAGAGGAGTGAGTCAGAGGCCCCCCGCGGAGAGGCGGTTACAGGCCCATTCGCAGCCCGGCTCCCGTCCCCTCCCTCCGCCCGCCTTCTCTTTGTGTGGGTCTGGCGAGGGGCTTGGAGGAGCGAGGGACCCGCGGGCGCTAGGACCCCGCGGAGGCCGAAGCGCACGTGTCTGCGCCCGACCCCGAGGGGGAGGGCGGGGACCGCAGGTTCTTGGGGGAGGCGCTTTCGGTGACCCTGGAAGGCAGGGCGCTGCCGGCCCGCACCTGCCTGCGGTGGGAGAGCATCTCTGAAGACGTCGCTGTCGCCGAACCGAAGGTTTCACTTTCACGCCGTAAACGCCCAGGGAACTGGCCGGAGCGAGAATGATCCGTGCTGAGAAATTGGGCCCCGGGGGAGGGCGGGGGCGGGGGGGGGGGACGCGGCCGAGGAGGGGCCACCTCCCCAACCTTCCCACCCTGGTGGGCGAGGGTCGTCTGGCCCCGCCCCCCCCCCCCCCGCGAGCCGGCCCGCAGGACGTGTCCTCTGGTGCCCCCTAGTGGCCGCGCTGCCCACTCCCGCTGCGCCCCGGCTCGGAGTTTCAGACTTCAGGGGGTTTTTTGGGGAGGGGGTGGGGGTGGTCGGATCACCGCTGTATACTTCTCCCTCCCTCCGTGTGCATTTTTACCCGCGGATTCCTCGTCCTCTCGTCGAATACTAAATCCGGATACTTGAAATCACCCTACAGCAGTGAAGGAAGGGACAGTGACCCCCCCCCCTAGTCCGGCATTCGGAGTCGCCGGACCCCCACCATCTAATTTGAAGTGACAACGACAAACTGGAGCTGCCGCCCCCTCCCAGGTGATTTCAGAGCCGCGGGGCTTGCTCATGGGGCGCTGCTCCCCTTTCTGAGGTGTTCCAGCTTCCTGCCCTTCTCCCCCTCCCACACCGCCGCCCCTCCCCCTTGCTGCCCCCCCCCCCATAGTGGAGAGGGGGTGGTGGTGAGCAGCACAGCACCCAGAGGTCCGGGGTGGAGAAGGGGGATGGGGTGACTGGATACCCCAACACAAACTTGCCGCTTTCCGATTCTTGCTTGCTGCCTGCCTCCCCTCCCAAGCGTGTTTCCACCAAATGTGTAAATGGTGTCAGAATATGGATATCTTGCCTTCTTAAAAAACAAAACAAACAAAACACCTCCACGTCTGGGCTGCACATTCTGTTGAGCGTGTTGTCACCTCCCTGGTGGCTTTTCTCTTTGGAGCCCCTCGGCGGTGGGGGAAACCACCCCGAGAGCTTCTTGCTCTTGGGCCTTGCTGCCGGAAGCTGGGCCGGTGAAAGTGAGCCTTCGGTTTCTAAAAAGCCTCCGCAGATCTCTCCTGTCTGAACCACCTTCGAGGTTTCTCAGCAGGCCTGGCGGGGGGGTGGCGGCTGCTTGTGGCCTTGGCTACATCCGGCTCCCCCACACCCTCCTGTGGCTTAGCTCCAGCCCAGCTTGAGGCGGGGAGGCTGGGCATCCTCACCAGCTCTCTGCACAGAGACCTTTCCTGAGCCTGGCCCTCCCCAACGGCTGCTGCTCACGTTCCTCTGAAGGCCCCCAGGCCCCCAGAGCAGGGCCCGCCACCATCCCGCCCAGACGGGGTCTCTGGGTGAGGTGAGTTGCTGTGTGCAGTTTTCTGGGAAGGACATGCTTTGGTGGACTGACGGTCCCTAGTAAAACCAGTATTATTGGGTTGAGAGACCTGGTGCCTTTCTGCCTGACCAGCTAGCTGTTCCTGACTCTGGAGAGACGGAGAGCTGCTCCGGTCATCCCCTTAAGTGAGGTCACGGGTGCCACACCTGACGGGGCTGGTGGCATGGGGGTGGCCAGGCGAGCTGTCCTTGGGTGGGCTCAGCTTGTCCTCAAGCTCTTGGAAGGGAGGAATGGCATCCCTCCTGAGATGACAGGTTCAGAGGCCCTTTCATCCACTGCCCTCCTGGACTGGCCCTCAGGTCTCCCTTCCCATAGTCCTGCTCAGACTCAGCCTGGGGTCTCACAGGAGAGGGGCGGGGGAGTGCCCACCCACTTCCTCTGTGTGGCTCGAGGAGAGGCCTGACTTTCAGGGCAGGGGACAGCAGCTTGCTCCTCCCCAGAGCCCCTGTGGCGTGGCAAGCAGGGTCCTTGGCCAGGAGAGTTGTCTCCCCTTGGGGAGGAGCACGGTCTAGTTCTCATCGCCTTCAGTCCCTGGGGCCTCTCTCTTCCTGTTAGACTTCAGCCTCTCAGACACCAGGGAGTCGGGGTTTTCTCTAGGCCAGAGTCACCCCTGGGGAGTCACGTGGGGGGAGGAGGGGAGGCCAGCCACCCAGCTCCCAGGCAGCTTGGCTCCCCTTCCAGAGACGACAGGAAGCCCTGGGGTTTTGAACACTCAGTTTAATTTAAAACAGGCACAAGTGCAAACAATTCACAAAAGTTTCTGGGGAAGATGCTTTTGTTTTGAAAACGCTGACCCCTAAAAAAAGTCCTCGCAACGTTTTGCTCCAAAGTAGGCCACTAGGGAGCAGAGGAATCTAAAAATAGTATCTAGAGAGGATGGGACACCTGAAGTTCTTCCCCAGCATGGTCTGTCTCAGCCGCCCCGACAGTGGGCAGTTAGGGGGGCAAGGAGACAGGTGTCTCAGGAGGCAGCCAGGGGCAGGTGGTATGACGATGGATGGACGGACGGGGAACTTATCTTCTTGACATGATGGAACCCCCAATGAGGTGGCTCCCCAGAGCAGGATTCCGAAGAGAAGAATGGTTCCCTGATGACCTGGATGTGGAGGTGCAGTGCGCTGTGACAACAAGGTTCCCTTTACCCCCTCTTCACTGGCTGCGCCTCAGACTGTCCAGTGTGAAGCCATTTGGGGACAATACTAGGAGCCACTCACTCTGAAACCTCCCACGACCCCAGGCAGCAGGACTCAATCCAGCCGTACTCCTTGGTCTGGCGGAAACCCAGGACTGATGAGGAGGGGAGCCAGGCCAAGGAGCAGATCCCTTCTGGGTAGACCTGAGTGGGAGAAGAGAGGGGGGCTCCTTGCTGGAGCTGGCTGTGGGTGGTCGGAAGGGGCCTTCTCCCCTAACACATCACAGACACACACGAGACCCTCTTCTACCAACTCCATTCTTCTTTCACCCCCCCCCCCCAAATGCCCCTTCCCTCCCATGGCCTGGTCACAGTTCACAGGCTGAGCCGGGTGAGTGCATGTCAGTGACGGAGAAGCGGCTTCCAGGGGGACGGCACCTTCAGGAGGTCAGATGCAAGGGAAGGAGGAGGATTTGGGCAGTAAAAATGTTCCCTGTGGCCCTCTCAGGAGACCCTGGGATCTGGGGTTGGCGCTGAGAGCAGCAGGTGTCCGTGTGAAAGCAGGCAGTCTGCCCTCCGGGTGCCCTGGGTGGCTAGGCTACAACTGCCCCGGGAGCAACGGTCTGTGTTTCTTAGAAATATCCCTGTGCAAATAACAAGGGTCATCCTGCAGGGGTCGCTGTCATCCCAAAGGCAACGGGAGCCTCTCCTCATGGGGAGAGGCTGGGGGCAGGTCCGGCCTGGCCCGGTGGGCTGAGGGGGCAGGGGGCTGGGGCTTCACATTCGATCTTTGGAGAGAATACTGAGAGGACGGGGAGCTGGGCCTTGCCGGCTGGGTGGCCACCCCACAGCTGGGGGCACTCGGGTGGGCTCAGCAGGCGGAGGTCTGCTTGTGGTACAGCTGGATCAGGGGCACCAGGCACTCGGGCAGCCCCGTCTGCAGCAGGAAGGGGTGGTCCAGGAGCTCCTGGGCCGTGGCTCGCTCCTGGGGGTCCCGCACCAGCATCCGCTCCAGGAAGTCTCGCAGCACTGGCGAGACCTGTGGAGACAGCAGGGGCTGCAGTCACTCCGGGAAGACCACCATGTGCCCACCTTGCATTCCCCACTTTCCTATTTTGTGGCTCCCCACAGGCTTGGCGGTGAGGTTCAGGGTTCGCCCAGGAAGTGGGGCCAGTCTGCCCCTAGGGGAGTTGCAGAGCAGTGGAGTTAGGCCCCCACCCCCAGCTCTCCAGAGTCCAGCTTCCCTAACAACCTGATCTTACTCTCAGTGCACAGGCTCTGTGGAGGGGGCACTGAGGGCCCTGATCTGGAGTCTCTCTCTCTCTCTCTCTCTCTCTCTCTCTATCTCAGGCGGGTTGCAACTTAGCTGTAGGCTCAGTTTTCCCATCTGCAAAACGGACTCATGCTAAGGTAGCGTGAGCTCTGTCTGCCAGCCCGGGCTCTAAGTGCAGCAAGAACACAAACGTGGTCAGGAATAAGGGTAGCACTTTGGAACTTAGAAGAAAGCGAGGGGCCCGTGGAGAGGAAGGTTCATCATTTTGGCTCTAAACCCCAGCATTTGCAGCACTATCTTGGGACATCGACTTCGTCTTCCTCCCTATACCAGGCGCCTTCCTCTGGGGTGGGAAATCGGCCCACTGGGATTGCCCATCCCATCCCGGGGCCCGCAGTGTGGGCTCCGGATAGCCGTGTCCATTCCTCTTGGCCGCACACCCAAGTGTGTTTGGGGCCACTGGGCACCCCGGGGGGCCCAATGGAACTGATTTGCCTTTGAGGGACTGGGCTCCAGTCCCTGGAGAATCTTATTCTGGCCACCAGATGGCAGTGCTGTGCAGACCTGGCTGAGGTGCCTGTCAGCAGGCGTGTCCCTTGTATAAGGTAGGCAGGTTTAGTGGAAAGGATTGCGTGCGCACGCGTGCGCGCACACACACGTAAGATGTGGCATCAGTGCACTGCTAGAGGGCCAGACAGCAAATTGGGTAAGGGGGGAGAAGAGGGGCTGGGAGCTCAGGAAGAGTGGGGTCAACTGACCTTGTGAGAGTTTTTCAGTCTGGGTGGGGGGCTGTCCCGGAGCCTCTTCATGGCTTGCACTGGGGAGTCGCTGAAGTAGGGCGGCTCTCCGTCCACCATCTCAATCACCATGATGCCCAGGGACCAGATATCCACCTGCAGGAGAAGTGCCCTGAGCCCTCTGCCCGGGACCCTGGCTTTCCTTGGCGAGCCATCTCCTTCCACCCCCCGCTGCCCTGCCATGAGCTCAGCTCCTTCCAGCATTCCTCTTACCTGTAGGGACCCCGCTACCATCTTGGAGACGTCTGGACACACCCCACCCTGCCCTGGAGCTGGGGAGGTAGCATGTAGGGGAGCTTTACTTGGAAGCCCAGTCCCAGCTGAGAGCACCCCCACTCACATGGGAGTAGGGGACAGCAGGAGAGCGGACTGACTTGGGAGTCAAAGGAGAAGCAGGCTTGTTTATTTGGGGGGAGGGGGTCTCCTTTGGGAGGACGAGCTGGCGGGGGGGGGGGGGGGGCGGTTACCTCTGTAGCATACAGAGACCTGGAGATCACTTCAGGAGCCATCCAGTAGGGGGTGCCCACCAGGGACTTCCTCTTGGGGACGTCTTTGCTGATCTGGGCACAGAACCCGAAGTCGGAGAGCTTCACCTGAGGTGCAGGGCGAGAGGGTGGGGAGGGAGTGAGAGGTGAAGTGGGAGGAACGGCGCGGGGGAGGGGGGTAGGGAGGGGGGTGCCTACCCTGCCGTCGAGGGTGAGCAGGATGGAGTCACTCTTGATGTCTCGGTGGATAACTCCCTGGGCGTGCAGGTAGGCCAGGGCCTGCAGCACGGCCTCACACACGGTGGCTATGTGCTCCTCGTTCAGCCTGCGTGGGGAAGGTGGAGGCTCTGCCGGTCAGTGAGCGGGACCCTGGGTGCCAGGGCCGCTGGGCTGAGCAGGGCAGGGCCGGAGGCCCTCCATGCCAGGGGCAGTCCAGTCAGGCCACAGCTTCCGTGGGAA
>PVJH01039874.1:0-16656 GCA_004026705.1 Nesogale talazaci | reverse complement strand
GACAGCAACAGAGGTCTAGTGGTCTTTCCTGAGCTTTTAAATACTGATATATTAGAGAAAAATATTCAGTACCTCAAGGTCAGAGGTATAATATACTAACCGCATATTCTGCTATTGCTTTTATGGTGGCATTTTACCTTCCTCTTCTCAGTCCTTCTGAAGTTGGTAATTTTTTTAAGAGCCCAGCTCAATCTTTATATACTTATTTGTTTGCCTCTTTGTTTTAGTTTTACAACCTGTTAACTAATTATCCCATCACTATTCATTAATCTTTCCCCGATGGATATGAAATTACACCTGTAACATAGTCACCTTTATTAAGTCACCTTGGTTTTGTAAGTCAGTTTGTCATATTTCCATTCTGTTTCTATTATTCTGTCATTCCCTCACTACAAAACATATTGCTATTGATGCCCACTCATGATGACCACAGAGGACACAGTAGAAATGCCTCCCTTGAGTTTCCACGACTGGAAGCTTTACAGAAGCATCCTTCCCCTGGGAAACAGCTGGTGCAATTGAGTTGCCATCCTGCAGCTAGAAGTTCAGAGCTTGGCCCCTGTGCTGCCTGAACTCCTTGTCATCACTGCACCCATGTCAAGCTGATGTGCTTTTAGGCTTTTATGTCTGGGAAGCAGATATAAATGTTGTGAAAACTGCTTTAAAAAAAAGTGCATGGCTATTCAGCCCTTGCAACCATTATACAACCAGATGAATTTTCTAACCCACTTATCATGTCTCCCCAAAGTAGGAATTTTTATAGGAAATATATTATATGTATGGGTTAAAGTAAAAGTGATTCATTTATCATTCTGAGCCTTCCCATCTAGGAGCAAGGCTTGCCTTTCCATGCACTCAGGCCTTGAATGAACTTGGGGAAAGAATCAGGACAAGTTCTGTCATTACCCATGAGACTCTCTTTCTCAGAGGTTCACTCTGTTGTCACTGAACTGAAAAATAATTCAAGAGCTCAATATAAAATTGCACATTGTAAATTAGTGTTTTATAGTCCAATAAAAATGTGCAATGATACAATCCTGTTGCTTTTCTTCATTTATCAGAGACGTTTCCTATAATGTCCTGACTGACCCAGAGAAAAGCTGGATTGGAATTTGTGTTATCTTGGTAGACTAGAGAAACAAATTCACAGACATTCATATGTGTACAAAAAAGAGCATTATATAAAAAGAACAATTGGGTATTGAGAAAACCTCCCAGCCCAGTCCAAATCGAGTCCAGAAGTCCAATGCTAGCTCAAATGTCCAATACTAGTCCACACATTTTTCTTTAGACTCATACAACATATGCAATGATGCCAAATCCAGGAAGATCACAGACCAGTCGGTGGAAGGTCCCACAGATCCAGTGGCTGTGCAAGCATCTCAGCAGTGGTGTAGGTCTCCACATGTTTCCTCCGACTCTCTGAGCATCTCAACAGTAGAAAAGGGAAGGCAGAGAGTATGGGTCTGGCATCTAGTGAGCTATTTATCTCAGTCATGCCTCCAAATGAAGTCACCAAACTGTGACCTGGCTGATAGGCTAGACTCCACCCCTTCACTCAAGTTGATAGGAGATTATGTAACTACCACATAATCCTTCAAGGGTCTGAACCAAATCCCAGGTTAGCTTTGTTCTGCTGAGAGTCTCATTAAAGATAGTGGGTCCCAAAACGTGTGTCTGTTGAACACTCTTCCTGGAATTATCATTCATAAAATTCCTAAAACTCACTGGAGAATTTCTGAATCAGCACAGCTGGTAGTGGAGCCCAGAAATAGCCTTTAAACAGGTACCCCAAATGGCTGATCAGTGCTCCAAAGGCTGAGAACCACTCTTGGCCATTCAAATAATAAACAGTAACCAAAAAATAGAGTCTATCTCTAAAATGTAAAATGATAGGCATATTGTATAAGCATGTGGCAAGCTGTTGCCTCAAGACGGACGGTCTCAGGAAGCCTAAGAAGACATTCCACGCTGTCCATAAGGGTGTTATGAGTTGGAACTCACTCAAAAGCAGTGGATTGGGTTTTTTATTTGTTTGCTTGTCTATTTGTCGATATTATACAAGGGTTGATAGAAGGTATTGCTTCTAGTGTTTCAATTCATACATGTGTGGGTGTATTCCAAACAAGATTGTTTAAACTTCTGTCTGTCACCAATGAATGAATGAAGACAAGTTCTATCAGGAATATGCTCATCTTAGTCCATTAGAGTGCATCCAAATAGGAGGATCCAATCAGAACAGTGGTTTCTGAGATCAGCTAGCCAGTGTCATTCAAGACAGTGAGGTCGTATCAGAAGACAATAGGAACTGTTCCCTCTAATTCCAAAGAGAAAATCTTGGTAGACTTTCTTGAAAGACACAGGATGATCATGAGGATTTATTATGAATGAGTTTTAAAGAAATTGAAAACTGCATTGGTGAGAAAAAGGTCAGATGGTTGCATCAGGAACTGCTTGTTCCCTTAACAGCAATGCACACACTCAATCTTCAAGGGTAGGAACAACTAACTTAGAAGAATTTCTTTGGAAAATCCTACCTCACCTACCCTACAACCCTGAATTTCCCTTTTTAGACTTTTAATTACAAAAAAAACCAAGAATATTGAAAAGGAGCACAATTTGAGCCCCTTGACAATGCTATAATGGCATTTTGATGGTATGAATTGAAGGGTGCCGAATATCTTATGGAAGACTTAGAGACTTGGAATGACAGCCTTCATCTCATTGTCCTTGTCATATAACTTGCCCCATCCTATTCATGGGATTGTAGTTAAGGTAGTAGAGGGTATCCTGTAGGGTATTGTTGTCATTCCTTGCTCTGCATTGGGTAAACTTGAACAACAGGCTTAATCCCTCTGAATCTGTTTTCTCAACTACAAAATGAGTATAAATAATGCATCCCTCTCCTTTAAGGTGCTGCTTCTAACATGTTAAAAATAGAGACTGGTATGTTTAAATGCTTAATAGATTGTAGAAAACCAAAACACAGACTCAGTATTTGTGGGGACTTGCTCCCTCTATTTCCTCTGCAGTCTCTGGGACAGAGTTTCTTAATATCATAACTATCAACATTTTAAGGTGAACAATTCCTCATTGTGTTTGGCTGTTTTATCTATTGTAGATGATTAATCAGTTTTCCTGGATGGGTAATTACTCGAAGGTTTAAAACATGAGAGAAACATAATTAATGTCAGAATTTAAGAAGAATAGCACAGGGGTCACAGAGGTGGGGAGGATCAGGAATTCATGAACCAAACTTGTCTTCCTCAGGTTTAGGATGAGAGTTTTAAGGAAAAGAAGGAACCTAGGTTTCTGGCTTTGGGGACTGGATGAAGTGAGAGAAAGTCACAGGTGAAGAATACAAGAGGAAAAGCTGAAGTTTAGAGACAAACGATGAAGTTGGTTGGGGACATGTGAGTTTGGTTCCAGTAGGAAACTCAGATGGACATGTGCATCAGCTACAGGAGAGGAGTGTAGGAGGGGCAGCCATGCTCCACTAGCTAGCTTGTCCTCATGTTGAACATCCCACAAGACTAAGTACATAACAAAAAGCCAGGTGTTGGAGTCCCACTAACCTGGGTTCCAAACCTGGTTCTGTCTGTGACTACGTGCTTGGTTTTAAGCAGATTACAAATTCATTCAGAACCTCAGTTTCCACCTGGGTACATGGGGTGCCAGTTAGTGCTGACCGAGGTTGTCTGTGGATTAAATGAGAGGATGTGAATGGTGAATGGAGCTCTATCTCTGGAAGAAGTTGTGCTCACCAAGAGGGATGAAAGCGCCAAGGAGACATGCTAGGTTCAATGTGAACTAAGGGCAAAGCTTTTACAAAGACCAACCATTGTTTAGTTGTGGAGCAAGAAAAGCAGAGAAAGCTTAAACCGCAAACGTTTGAGTGAAGCCAAATAGGAAAGAGGAGTGTCAAGAAAGCAAGAAAGAAAACATTTCATAAAGGGGAAAATACTCACTCCAATGATACATTAGACAAATTGCCAATTTTATTATGCCCACACCCGTGGTATAATTTGCTTACTTTTAAACAACCCCTTTCTTTATGATGTCTCAATTGAAAAACCGCATCCATTTGTGTTCCAAAAACCAGAACCCTAGTGAATCCTGCCTGCCATCTAGTATCTATTGAGTCAAGCACAGTCATCTGTTCAGATCCCTGGAGGGACTGACTGTTAATCAAATGACATACATTTAACCTAGAAAGGGCTTGTGGAGGCCAGATAAAACCCCTCCCCCTACCAGTGTCCCACTAGCTAGATCTCCAAAGACTATGATCAGTTGCCTACCAACTAAATTCGCACTACTCATTTGAAAAATGTAAGTGTCCCTAGCGCCTCCAGAAGCACGTCAACATGGATTAGGTCATCACTTTCCATTCTCCCCTGCTGTCTGAGGTCGCTGGGAGTCAAAACCCAAGGCAAGCAAGTTTATGTTTGTTTTTAATAGATTACACTTGCCCGTAGAACAAATTCAAAGGGCACGAAGGTGATTGTATAATAAAGATTGCCCACTTCTTGCCCTCATTCACCCAGCATGCCCCCTCCCAGGGCACAGCCAATGTTTCTAGAGCACTTTTCTCAAAAATAGGTGGGAGAAAATTTGCTCCAATAAAATCAAAGCCCCGATGTCCTAATTTTTGTTCCAAATCATCCTGCCCACTGCAAAGCCCTCAACGGCGCATGGAATTGATTGGAATGCAGGATGTGTGCCGCCAGGCAAGCAAAAGTAAACGCAGCCCACACACAAAAAAATGGCAGCCTATTTTCTTCACCTTAGCAGTCTCTTATCTCCTGGACAGACAAAAAGAAATCTAATTCCATTTATTCTGCTACTACCTACTCAGATTATCTGTTACCCCACCCTGAGTGAGTGACTGTTTGCTAATCTTGATAGAGGCATGTCTGCAATATCTGCTCATATTTCCATTTGTTGTTATTGGCTGTGCTCGATGCCCCATCACTTCTTAGTTCATACAAATCACTGGATGCTCCCACTGTAGCTGCACAAGGCATGCACCCCAAAGTATAGTTTTATTTTCTTTTTAAAAATTTTTTTGCTCTCTTTTTTTCATTAAAGCCACTTATTACTTCAGAAAACCCTGGCTATAACCGGAAAGATATATGAAATACACAGCTATGACTATTGTTCATAGAAAACCACTAACATCAGATCAACATTGTTCCACTGATTAATTTCTTACTCACCAAAGTGAGCGGTGCTCACAGTTTAAGTGGGGCTAAAATTAAGGTTTTCACCAAAACAGGAAGCATTTTTACCTTTTAAAAAAACTCTCATTTTCTTCTTTATCAATTTTTCATGCTCTTGATTGTGTCATCTATTTATCTAATAACATAGGTCTCGTATAATACCTATCAGTACTGTTTCTAACTAAACATGCTACCAATAAGACTTTACCTTTTTTTTTCTTTCTTTTTAAACAATCTGATGTGCAAAAGAAAAAAAAAGTGATGATACGTAGGGATTCCAAAGAGCAGACAGAAAGAAATCACACAAATTAGTGAGTTCACAAGACGGTTTCATTCATGCTCAAATCCAAGCAGCACCTAACCCTACATCCACGAGCCCTGCTCTCATCATTTGGTTTCACTAGATGTCAGAAATGTCAGGTGGTTTACGGAATAATCGGTGAGTCCCAGCATTTTGGGTGAGACAGAACGAAAAAAGAGCGAGAAGGAAAATTAGCTGCTCGCTATTGATCTTATTACAACAAATATGTGATTATCCACTCCTGATGACTTTTTACATTGATTGCATAGCCCTATTTCATGAACCTACAGCCTTCGACGACAGCTCCTTGAAAGCTAACTTGTGGAGATCGACTCTCTTCCCTACAGTCAAGACAAGCTAGGATTCGTCAGTAGCTCAGTGAGAGAGCTTTGTTTCTGCTCTCTTACCCTTTCTTACCCTTGAGCCACATGTCATCAAAGGAGTTTCCATTATTTTGCTCCAAGCCATCTTCACGGTGAATCTCTGGGCTGGGCTCTGAAAAGGTGTGACTATTGGGGTTCTGCTGTCTCTGAGCCATAGAAAAGCCTGGCACCTACTTTCTTTGTCTTTGACCCCAGAATCTCTAGTTGGCAGTTTGAGAGCTAATTATTAGGGGCAAATGCTGATGATTTGCCTTCATCCTTTCTTTATTCGTGGGCTGGTTTTCTTCCCCGCCCCCCTTGCTGGCAGACAGAAATGTCAAGGCAAGTCAAACTGGTCACCAAATTTTTCCTGGGGGTAAAAGGAAAAAGTTAAAGTTCAGTAATTAACTTATTTTTCAGGACTTTGAAAATCTATACTGGCATGAAAGTACGACGTCATGGAGAACTTGAAAATCAAAAGAGACTCCATAGGGAAACAGAGGGGATCAAGGAGCACTCTGCCTTCATTCTGCCACTTCTAGAGCAGGCGGCTTTCGACTTTTTCGCTGGCCTTCTTTGGTCTCATTTTCATTGGCTGTGAAATTTAAGAGGAGATAGCCCTTTGAACCTCTACACATAAAACTGAGAGTAATGTAGTGATCTGATAGAAACAGATATTAAGGGAGCAGTTAAAGAGAAATCTATTTCTCTCTCCATAAAGCTTCTTCGGTGAACCTCAGATGAACCATGTGAGACTATCTTATCTTAAAGTTCTAGATCATCGATGATAAATTCACCAGGGAAGTGCACTGAAGCACAAAACATGGTGAAAGGTATGATACGAGGAGGCCAAAAATCACCTTGGGAAACTCCACTCTCTTTGCATCCCATGTTTCTTTTAATGTTTTGATGCTGCCCTCATGGGTGTCTCATGGATGACTACCATGTAGAGTTTGAATTCCTTACTGCAGGTGTTGAGTTACTGTGTGGGACTGGGATGTGAGTGTGTGTCTATGTGTGTGTAGGAGAGATGAGAGGATCAACATCTCTTGGTCTCCAACTAAAAACCAAACTCACTGCCATCAAGTTGATTCTGACTCACAGTGAGAGGGTGAATCTGTAGGACAGGGTGGAACTGTCCCTGTGAGTTTCCAAGACTGTAATTGTTCATGGGAGTAGAGAATCTTGTAGTCTAGTGCAGGGGCTGGAAAGTTCTCGAGACGTAAGAGCTAATACTGTCCCTCCTAACAAGTTTAAAATCACTCAAGAGCTCAAATACGGTTTTCCAAACTAATGAAATCACCGTGATCTGAAATAAGAACCTTCAAATGTTTTCAATGTCACTTCAGAGCCGCACGCTCACGCTGAGTCGCACAGGGCTCGTGAGCCACAGTCTGCTGAGCTCTGGTCCAGTTAAACTGATCTGCAAGCCTCTGTAAGCCCGAGAATATGTAAATATTTCATATATTCACTTTTTCTGTCTATCTTTATAATTTAATCCCAAACAAGGTAGAGGGGGTTGGCTTGAGTAGGGAAGAAACCTTGACCAACCCAGAGCTAATTGCACAGCAACATCTGTGATAAAAGAAAATTTTGTAGCAAAAGTGCTCTCTTAGAAACCATTTTAAAAGAAAGAAAGAAACCATTTCAGAGCTGGTTCTCCATTTTAGAGCTGGTTTTCGCTTTCCACTTCAATCCAACATCTACCACTCTTTGGAAAAGATGTACCAAGCAAAGTTAATCAAAGCATTCTCTGAGTTCTGCCATATAAATGATTGCTTTTTGATGTGGCAAACATTCCCTCCTTTTTGACATACATATAACTCTTATGTTCTTCATGAAGATCATTTGTAACCCCTAAGCAAGGTAAAGATAACATCTAAAATTAATTGCAACCACTTATAATATTGAATATGCTACTTTCAAAATCTGTACTGCCAAGTATTTCTGATGTACGAGGTGGCTGAGTCGGGGAAAGGAGCCATGGTAGCTCTGCTAGTAAGTGGTTCAAAGCCATGGGCCACTTTGAAGGAAAACAATGAGGCTTTCTGCTCAGAGAAGAATGACAGCCTAAAGAACCCTTTATGGAACCATAAGGTCACTCAGAGTTGGCACCCACTTGCTGTTAGTGGGTTTGATTTTCTTTTACAGAATGGGGAGATAGCACACAGCATTCCTCTGTTTACATCAAGAATGACTATTATTAAAGTCTTTACTTTCTGACATTACAAAAGAAACTGCCCCCACAAATCAGTGTTATTCTGAATTCTCTAAGGCAGCAATTGTGTTTTATTGAAAAATGCTACACATGTATCACACCGAGAAGACCTTCTCAAACAAAACAAAAATACATTCTGCTTCAAATGAATCTGAAATATAGCAAAATAAAATGCAAAATAAGATGTTACTATGTTGGGGCAAATTAGTTGTTTTTCATATATACTGTAAGCATATATATTACTTTTCCATGAAGAGTAAGTGTTCCCCTGAAATATTTGCAATGTGATTAAATAAACATGGGACGGGAACACATATATTTAAATTTCATTAAAGTTGTCACCTGCCTAGTGACCTAAATAGAATTAAATAAACATGATAGAAGCATTTTTATATAAATGGTCATCTGCCCATTTATACATGCTATAAATGTTGCAGTGTAAGCTAAGTAAAGCCATTGTCATTATTGATAGACTATTGGAGTCATTTGTTTAGTGATGACTATATGCCCGCCAGGTGTGTGTTGATGAATAAGACTTGTCCTTGGGGGGGTGGAGAGTGGAGAGGGGGTGAAATACAGGCAGTTGATACTGGAGGTCTAAGTAGACGGAGGATGTTTCAAGAATGAGGATGGCAACAGATGTGGTCTGCATACAATTGATCATGATAAGAGTTGGATGAGTTCCCAATAAAATGATTTAATTTTTTTAAAAGGAGGAAAAAAAGACTTGCCCCTAACCTCAAGCAATTAATATTGCATAACTGAATGGGACATAAAATTGGTAAACAATTTAATGCATGCTGTGGTGGAGGGTTGGAAGTTGTACTCAGATGTCACAGAGAAGATCGTAATGAATCAGGCTGAAAACATACATCAGTGAGTAGTTCATCAGGTGGTAAAGAGGTGTTTTTTGTAAATGACTTTCTTGAGAAAGAGAATATTATCAAAGCTTAGAAGTCTTCAAAAATATCCTATGGACACAAAATAGTCTAATGAGGGTGATGGGGGGAGGATTGGAGACATCTTGTGAACAGTCTGAAATGTCATAATGAAATGACTTGTACCCATCAGCTATCAGAATCATTTTTATGGTCCAACTCACTACTGCTAGTCTATATGAAGCCCAAACTGAGATCTTTCTCTGGCCAGAAGAATATTTCCATCTTGTGGACAAGGGGCATACATGTCAGATTACCATTCCAAAGAGGTCTCCCACCAGTAATGGGTGAGGGTTAGTGGATAAAATACTGCAATTTATGGTTTAGGCAGAACAACAGAGAGGCATGTTCTACACAGATTCCCAGGGATTCTAGAGGAGCGGAGTCTTTTACAAAACCACAACAATAACCACTAAGACATATCCTCTTGAATCATCTTCCTTTCATTCTTGATTTCCATCCCTTATATGTCATTAGTGTTCCTCCCAAATAAACTACTTGCATTACAATCTACATCTCTGCACCTGATTCTGAAAAAGTCAAGCATGAAAGACTTTAGACCTTAATTAGGAGATCAGGGAAGCTTCAAAGACTATAAAGCAATGAAATGACAGGCTAAGAGATACATTTTTTTAGAAATATGTCTCTTATTGGCAACAGTGTGGAGGAAAGATGAGCCTGGGGACAAGAAGGTTTGACAGCAACTTCTCCTTAGGAAGAGGGGAAAGAATAAACAGAAAAAAGAGGGTCACAGATGGAATCCTGGAGACTACCAATATTTACAGGGGAAAGAAACTAACAAGGAGCCAACAGAGAGGGCAACTGAAGAGTCTTCTACCAGCTTCTTCTGAAACCAATGGGAATTCTATATTTATGGAATCCCTTATGTTTGGGGACAAGGAGCTACTTTTCATTTCTCCAAGGCCATGAGGTCATTCTTGACCAGTGTAACCGATAGGCCCCTGACAGATAAGGAGTTATTATAACAGCAAGGAGAGAACTCATGGTTCCCATTTCATAATGAGTCTGAGTTCCAGTCAATTACCTAGATTAGGAGGCTAATAGGGAAGGCAACATAATCATGGTAACTAGCTTGGAAGATTGCCTGGAAGAAGTTCAGAACTACCCAGAGAGTCTGGTTGACAAGTCTATGCCCATGGTAGAGGTAGCACAGGGAATGTGGAGAAAACAAGGGGTTTAATGGTAGAATATAGTTCATGTGGGTTTTTAATGTGCTTATATTAAACTTAGGTAAATGGTTGATTTGAAATTGATTGTTTCTAGTCATTTCTCTTCAACTTTGAGATAAATTGCCAAATAAGCATGCTTTCCAAAATGCAAACTGAGACCCTTAGGCTGGTTTGATGGAGATCTGAAGGAGCATCTGGCTCTATTTCTTCTGGCAGATTTGATGGTCTTCTGTCCTTGGTACTTCAGTATTTTCCACCACCGCCAGCGTTCAAATGCTTCAGTTCTGCAGTTTCTCTTCTTGTCCAGCTTTCTTAGAAACCACCAATTCAGGAAGACCAGGAGATAAGAAGCTGAGAAAATACAAAGACCCTGGCAACTGGTTATATCATGGTGGGATTCTTATAATCTATGGGGCAAAAGATGGGGGATATGTATATATTAATGATAAAACCAAATATGAATGAAGATAGAAAGCTGTGTTCATTGTATGTTTCTAAGTGTGTCGGGGGGGAAGTTTTAGAGAAGTTGGAAAGAGAAATCAGCCCAAGCAATAATTTTTCTCAAATGACCAAAACTAATAACTCGCTTATGACCAGAAAAAATGGAAATCAGAAGCTGGCAGAGTGTTCATTTCAATATGGTTAAAAAAAGGAAGAGGTGTTCAAGTTACAACAGGGTAGCTATTCTTTTTTAATCCTTCAATAAAGATTGTAAAATAGAAAACAGTATTTCAACAAAACATGAAGATTTGCTCTCCAAATATTTTCTACCTAAAAACATTATCTAGAGGATGTGCTTCAGGCAGAAGCTCTAGAAAATCAGCAATGCAAAAAGAAATTACTCTCTATAAAAGTGTTAATCTAACCAAACACTGGCTATAACGAAACAGATACAATTACAATATGATGTCAACAATCAAGTTGAGGTAATTAAGTTTAAAATGATTTTAAAAGATTTCATAGATTGGAAGAAGGGTAGAGATATTAATCAACTTCAAACTTTATTAAACATCCAACATTTGGGTTAACATAGGAAAATTTAGTGTATCTAATTTCCAGAAAATAGCAGAAGGAAAAATGAAATGAGATAAATATTGAAGCAAAACAATCCAAACAGACAAGGAAGCAGAGAAAAAAATAAACCATCGAGCAGATGGAGCATGCATATATAAGTAAATAAAATTGAATGGACTAAATATTCTATGTAAAGTATATTGTCAGATTGAACTCAAAAACAAAAAATCCTGCCAGAGTCCAGTTAAATAATACACCCCTAAAACTTAAGAATGTATAACTATGAAATCAATAAAAACAGGGAAAGATATCCCAAATAAATACAAAGTTAAATGATATCAGAAATAACTGTTTAATAAAATGCAAAAAGCTAGCAAATGTACAAATGTGCTTGACAGACAAGCACGGATGTATGGATAGATTATGATAAGAGTTGTATGAGCCTCCCAATAAAATGATTTTTTAAAAAAACGACTAAAGGAACAACATTTACCCAAAGGAAAAGTTCAGAAGGGTTAGCAAAGGAAGACAAATGGAACCTTAAGGGAATTGCAGTCAATAAAATGTAAACAAAATATATATGACAAATTGTTGCGTGTAACACTGATGATCTATTGTTACCTTTTACCAAATTCACAATAAAAAGTTTTAAAACTAAAAAACAAATCAAAAGGGGAGAGAGGGGAAAAAAGAGGAGCTTATTCCAAGGGCTCAAATAAAAAGGGAATGTTTAGAAAATAATGGTGGCAACATATGTACAAGTATGCTGGATACAATTGATGTATGGATTGTTGTGTGACTTGTAAGAGCCCGCAATAAAATCACCTTTTAATAATAAATAAATAAAATGCAAAAAGTTTTATTGACAAAAAATGGAACAGTACATGTCAAACTTCCCATTTACAAGCGAGCTATGCTTTTATTGTGTCAAGGCGCCCTGCAGTTGACTCCAACTCTCAGCCTCCCTGGAGGGCACTCAGGACGGTCGAGCCCAGAGGTCTTGGAGCCCGACATCTTCACAGGACACTCACCAGCTCTTTTCTCTGAGTGGGTCTGAACAGCCAATCTTTCATTTAGCAGCTGAACACGTACATCTTTTCATGTTTAATGACCTCAGAGTAACTCTCTCGGGAATTTATTAAGTTGACCCAAAAAAATTGGGGAGGGGTTTATAAGAATAAGGGTTATGCAGGACCCCAGGTCGCCTAATGGGCTGTGTGTCGGGCTGTGAAGTGCAAGGTTGGTGGTTTGAAACCACCAGTGGCTCCTCGGGAAAATGAAAAGGGGTTATAAAGAGTTTGTAACATCATTATTAATTAGTCTAATGGACACTTCACTCAAAAAGTGATCTACTTTACCAAAACTCACCACAAGCATAACTATTAAATATGTTTTTATGAAACTTATATAATTCACAATCTGATGATGATGAAATTTAAAATTAAAAATATATAACTTTTGAAATATGAACCATGTTATACGTTAATGAGTCAAAATTAATTCCTAATCAAAAGAACTGAAAATTATTTGCACCAAAATGATGCTATAAAGTAATACATACCAAAACTAGAATATAACATGAGTTTTTTGGACTAAAATTTTTATCAGAAGAATTTTTTAAATTAATGCATTAAGAATTTAAGAAGTTAAGCTGTAACCTAAAAATAAACCTAAATTTGTTTTTTTAAAAACCTTAATAAGTTTAAGAGTAAATAGTAAGAAAATTGAAGAATAAGACCCAAACCTTATTGTCTGAGAAGCAAATAAAATTGGCAAACATCTATGAAGACTGACTATAGAAGTATCAAATAGGTAAATACATACAAACTTACATGGACATATCTTATCTGTCTGGCAAGACATACAGCCAGAATGCATCTTAGAATCAAGGATGGTAAGAGTTTGTCTCTAAGACTTCAGACATGTTTTGGGGATCAGTATCTGAAAAGAGACATCTTGCTTAGTAAAGTGAAGGATCAGAAAAAAAGAGGAAGACTTTGCATGAGATAGATTCACACAGTGTCTACAATTGTCTCCAACATCGAAGTTGTGAGGATGTTTTGTTAGATTGTTCGTAGGGACACGGTGAGACAGAATTGACTTGACAGGAACTAACAGCGAATATTAATTATAAAGATGGACTTGTTGACAATATGATATGCAGCATTAAACATCCAAAAGGTGAGAGAGAAATACAGATAATGTAGAAACAAATTTGGTAATAAGGGTGTAGGTGGAACACCTTGCACTGGTAATTTTGAAAAGCAGATAAAATTGTATTTTCTTCAACCATGAATTGAATTCAAATGTGGAAAATATTTCTCACAAAAAATGACAATCTAAAACTACTTTCACTAGTACAGTTTTCCTAAACTGAAGAAACTTAAGAGGACTTCCCCACCCACCTCCCTAAAAATTGGGGGAAAGCTCCCCTGAGCGCAACTTTCATAGCATATATATATATATATATATATATATATATATATATATTTTTTTTCCCCACAAAGGAAGCACCAAGCAACTCATTCTGAGTTAGTGCACCCAGTATTGTCACCAGGGAAGGTTCTCTCTGATCATAGTGATTTTTTTTGTAAAAGTAGTTTCATTGGAACCTTGATTTTTGTGATGGCCAATTTAAGAGAACTGTGTGCAGCTATGAAATTTTGTTTTCTGCCCTGAAACAATGCCACCGAAACTGTTGTGAGGTTGAACACAGCTGACAAGGATGGCGCTATGGAAAAAACTCAAGTGTAGAGTGTTTTTCCCACTTCAAAAGGGTCAGTTAGTGGCACATCTTGTTCTAGACATCCGTCAACCTCCCAATTGGACAAAAAGTACCCACAATGCATCATTGAAAAGATGGGGAATCTATCTGTACTTTGAACATGATAAGGTTGCTTTGTAAAATAAAATTAAGTGCATAGCTCTGAAAAATAAATTCCCATTTTTTTGGTGGGGTACCCCCTCATATAATTCAAATCTTGTGCAAACTAAATAAGAGGTGGGAAAAAGAGATAGAACACTCTTCAAATTATATTGCAAATTTTCATAAGTGATTCAAACACTAATACAGATAATATAAAAAACAATTCTCCATTAATCTTACTCAGAGATTCAATAATTACTGACAAATTCAATCTAGAAGTATATAAAAACATAAAATAATATTACCACATTGGGTTTTTTCAAGGAATGAAATGAAAGTTTAACCTTAAAAAATCAACAATATTAAATATATCATGCAAGCTTAGCAAAAATATGACCAGAACAATAGACATGGAAAAATCAATATTCAAATTCTATTTGTGATTTTTAAAAAACCTACATAAATACAAACCTTAAAAGAAAATTTCCTAATGTAAGTAGAACTACAAAAATCTGTAACAAGTAATTAAATGGGAAAATATAGAAAGTAAAGGCTATCTGACATCATTGTTGCTAGTCTACATTGTACAAGAAGATATGTGTATATATCTACACACAAGAAGACATGTGCATAGATATATATGTGTGTGTATATGCATACATATATGTATACTATTGTAAAAATGATGTGGTGGTGGCGTCTGACCTCTACTAACTTTACAAGGGAAAAACAGAACCAAAATCAATAACCCAAGTCTGATTAAAATGGGTTGGAAATCAGACATACCTTCTCAATCCTACCAATTTTGACATCACTTGCCCCTCCGTAACCCTCTCTATTCCTTTACTGGGTTTGATTATTCATTCCTATGGCCACACAGACCTCACAAACAACACTTAAAATTATGAGGTTGATTAGAGAAGCAACAGGTTACAATTCAGGATCCGAAACTCAAGAAACAGTTCTTTGGTCAAGACAGCTTCTTCTCATTCTTGCAGGCATCTCTCTCTCTCTCTCTCTCTCTCTCTCTCTCTCTCTCTTTCTCTCTCTCTCTCTCTCTGGCTCTCTCAGCCTCTAAATCTCTAGACCCCAAGAAAATATTATAAACCTCAGACAAGTGTTACAGTGCTCTTTAGTTCCACCAATAAATGCTGAAAGGCAGACTCCATTCTGCTATCATGCCTTCTTCCTGAAGGGGCTCAGCTTTCTCATCATGGGCGAGGAAGCTCACTGAGCAGTCTCCTACTGGTCTCCTGGTTGTGCGGCTTCCGCTGCCACTATTTCGCTGCTGCTGCTCAAGCCATTTTCTCATTGTGTGCACTGTTAAAGTTTTCTTTCTCCTTCTCCTGGGTCTTAGAAGCTCTCAATTCAGGGATCCCAAGTCCAAAAGATGCACTGCAATTCTGGTTCTTCTGTCGTGGTGGCTCTCAGGTCTACCCACTTTTCTGAGCCTGAGACGGTTCATTTCAAGCCTCATAGGATGGAGTGGCATGGAAAAACTGACCAATCGCTCTGTCAGAGTGCCATGCACCTATTTACATGGCCCAACTCCAACAAATATGCCAGGCAATGACATATGTATCATTTCATCCAATCCCCATGAATGGCCACAGCACCTTGTTATGAAAGTCCAACCATATAATTCAGCAGGAATTACAAGACCACAGCTAGAAAGACCACATAAAAATGATCCATCACACAACTATGTACTGGTATATATAGACATATATGTACATATGTAAGCACACCTAAAAGACAGCTTCAAAATTAATATAAAAAGGAATTAAAAGATAATGGAATATTCCCACAAACATTCTGACTATGGCTCACATATACTGGAAGACTAGATCTATGCATATATAATATTAATGCACACATACATAATCTAGAAGAATATAATTATGAATAAGCTATAATTATTTGCAGATAATTATAATTGTCTACATGGAAAATCCAAAGAGATCTACAAATGTATTTTTAGAATAAATAATGGAACTTGGCAAGTTCTCTGGGTACAAAACCAATATACAAAAGTATATCAGTATATAAAAATCACTTGTATTTCTATGTGTGAACAGTCAAAAACACAATAATATAAAACATATGCAACATCTAAGGATGACTACAGTGAAATTGTGTAAGGTCTTTGGAAAGAAAAATATTTAACTCCCCCTCTGATCACTTGTGTTTGTTTTGTTTCTTCTGTTTTAGTGGAATGTGCAAGCTTTTAAAATGAATAATGGGTCCAGAGTAATTACAGTATTCATGAACAGCAAGGTGAAATTCTTTTGGTATCAGATATCAAAAATACCATAAAACTGTAAAACACGGTATTGGCACGACATGTTTATTGATCAGAGTGACAAATCACATTATAGGAAAGGTCCTGAAAGTCAGCTAAGGATTTGGAGCTTAGTCCCATTGGATGGAATTCTGATCATGAGCCTGGAAATACCTGTAGACAAATTAAGATGCTATTAAACGTATCTTTACCATCAGAGGTAGGAATGACAGCAAGAATGAAAAGAATGGGGCTGAGCCCCGGTGG
>PVJH01039873.1:0-16116 GCA_004026705.1 Nesogale talazaci | reverse complement strand
ACTACCAGAGGGCAGTGATGCCCCAAAACCAAAAACCAAAACAATCAAACAAACAAACAAAGAATAACTGAAGGCCCTCAGACCCAGCAATTTCTAGAATTGGATAAATCCCTTGGAAAGACACCAGATACCAACAACGAAACAAGAAGATTGAAACATCCTTAGTATGTGTCTAGTGCGAAAGTTGAATTCAAGAATAACAGAAGCAGCGTAACCAAGAAAAGCCCTGGCCCTGGAGCCAGTGAATTTTGGCACACATTTGGGCGGGGGTAGGAGGTGGGGTAACGAACTCTTCCAAGAAGTGGAGAAGGAAGGGTGTGATCTCAGCCTAGGGGGACGGCAGGATCACAGTGCTGGAGCCCACAGCATTACAAGGAGAGAGGATATCTCCTTAGACTAGATGTGCAAACAAGGTCTGGGCACGCAGTAGACAGATGCTGTCATTTCTTGGGAAGACTTACTGGTTCACCTAGAAACACAAGGCAGCATAGGGCCTTCCTCAGAGTCTCTTGGACAAAGCTGAGAATTTGTGTTCCAGTCAGACACCTCAGTGACCCAGGCTTAAGCAGGGAACACCCTTGCTCCATTAGCAGACAGGTTCACGGCAGCCTGGCCATTTCCGCTCCACAACTGGCCTCAAGTGTGGTGGGTTGAACACACCCTGAGACCGTGGAGAAAGGCCTGCTTCCAAGGAGCCCTAGGGTAGCCTGCAGCAACCCGCATGGTTCTCATAACCTCATGGTGTGGTGGCGAAGGGAGAGAGAACTGACAGAGGGCCCAGCACAGGCCAGAAACACAGTCTGACTTTCCACAAAGCAGCAGGGAAGGGGAGCCTCTCTAGGGGAGGACTGGGAAATGGGCCAGGGCACAGTGCAATACTGCGCTTCTCTGCAGGAGCAAAGCTGGGCTGTGTCACACCGAGCATGTGGACAATGAAAGTTGGGGTTTTCCGAGGAAACACAGGAGATGATCTTTGCTGTGAACAGCAACTGAGTGCTGGTGTGTGTGGGTGCAGCTGCCTGGGGGTGCAGAAAACCCAGTGGGTTGGGACCTGTGAGCACAGTGGGTGGTGACAAGTGTAGAAGCTGAGAGGAAGGCCTGTGGGGGGCTTACTGTAAGGTCCTTTGTGTTAGCTTGCAAGTATTCACAGTAAAGTGTTAGTGGGGGGCAGGGGGCACCCTCCTGAAGACCTTGGAAGGCAAGTCCCTGCTCAAGGGTGCGGCTCTGCCCGGGGAGGGGGCTGGGTGCAGCGGAGGGGGCTGGGTGCAGCGGAGGGGGCTGGGTGCAGCGGAGGGGGCTGAGACCCTGGAGACCTGGCCCAGAGGTGGTGCCTCTCGGGTAGAGGACAAAGGACTCCCGGTGGGGGCTCCCATCCTCAAGCTCCTGGATATTTCCCACCAGTCCTCCTAGGACCACCTGCAGTTCAGTCCCGAGTCACCAGGAGGGAAGGGCTCAGGACGCCCATACCAAGATGTCCAGGGTCCTGGGTTTTTCTTTTCTTTTTTTCCATTTTTTTTGGGGGGGGGCAGGGTCCTGGTTTTCCGTGAGTGTCTCCCAAGCCTTCACCGACGACGGTAGGCTACTGGTCAAATGCGCTGATGACCTCCTCCCTCCCAGCCCAGCAGGGACTCCCCGTCTGTGTGCTCACGCCTGCGGCCAGGTGTAGTTCCATGCAAAAACAGCAGATGGCGCAGCAGGACTGTCTCCTCTCCCGATGGCCCCACAGCCCAGCTACTTCCCACCAGGCCACCAGGGCAGTTATCCCAGCCTGGGGGCGGGGCTTTCTAAGTCTCTCTCAGCCTGTCCCCCCACGCCCAACCCCTCCAGGTCATCACTACCACCCTCTTATAACTGTCAGGGGCCCTGTTTACATCAGTAGAAGAGGACAGTACAGAGAGCCTGGGGTCCCAGCATGTGGAGGAACCATGTGTAGCTATGGGGAACCAGAGCAGGAGAATGCCTGGCCCAGGCCACCCAGAGCCCTGGAAGGGTCTGCTGCGGCTTCAGCCCCTGAGGCCCTGATGGCCATGTGTTGGGCTCCAGGGCTGTCAGAGGTGGACCCCGCTTTGCAAACTTCTAACGGCTGTTATAGGAGGGCTTGTATCATTGCTGTGGCCATTGGGATGGCAGTCCTAGCCCCACACCCTGGGCAGCAAGGAGCTGGTCCCTGTCCACACTGCTCTGCAGGGACACCCCCATCACAGTGAGCACATGTGCCTGGGCAGGTCACAAACGTGACGCCATCCGGACAGCTCGTGACCTCTGGCAGCAGCATAGCAGCCAGGGACATGTGGGGGAGTCTAAGCCACTTGTGGGCCAGGCTGTGTGTTTAGGGTGACTGTGGGAACTCAGTGTGCAGAGGCAGGCGGTGCTGTCTCTTGCCCTAAGAACTGGGGTTGAGGGGGGTCAGTGAGCACCTGCCCGCGGCCTCTGACCAACATCTGTCAGCGGGACCTTGTGGAAAAAAGCTGTCCCTGTTTATAGTCACAGGGGTGGGGTGGGGGATGAGGAGCTGATAACTGTTTATAGCCATCAGCCCTCAGAGCCTCCGGACTTTGGAGTGCAGTGCCCAGCTGACCCCTCACCCTCCAACTTGGCTCCCAGCCCTGAGCCTGGGACTCCCAGCCTGCTCAGGCAAACAGAAACCCGTAGCGACACTTCCAGGGTAGGAAGCCCAGGTAGAAAGGACAAGGGACTGCCCAGAGGCCCTCCCTGTGTTCACTGCAGAGCTCCGAGGGTTGCTGTAGGGCCGAGTTGGTGGGGAAGGGTGGTGTGTGCTCCAGGATGGGGGTTTACCTGGTGCCGCGCGCTCAACAGACCCCAACCCTCCGCTCCAGTGGCATCTGCAGGCGTTCCCCCACGCCCAGAACCTTCCACAGTCCGCCCCTCCCAGACACGGGTGTGGCCTTCCCCTCTACTGTCGCTGGGGGGCGCTCAGTACAAGCCAACGCCAAGGAGCGCTGTCCGAGCAAGGGCGCCGGGAGTGGGGTGACCACCTGACTCTGGACTTAGGGTGAGGCCACAAGGCAGGTCCAGTGGCCAGTCTGAGCTCGGGGATGCTGCTGGGTGAGGGCTGCAAGCCCTCTGCTCCTCAGGGAGCCCTCAGCTTCCCCTCCCACACCCCTCCCAGCCTCTCCCTTGGACACCAGCTTGTCCACTCACCACCTTGTCCCTCTTGCCAGAGCAAGACTGTCTGACAGTCTCAGCTGTCTCATCACTGTCCCACTGAAGCCTCTGTTTGTCCTTCACACCACACTCCATGGTGACCCTCGAGGCTGCCACCACGGGTGAGCCTCACAGAGACCCATTCTCTGACCATCACACCTGCCCTGTGATGCAGGGGTAAGGCAGGAACTGGGACATGCAGGGAGACAGCCTCGTGCCCACTGCTGCCCATCTCCAGTGAGCTCTCACAGGGATGGAGCCAACCTCTGTCCACTGCTGCCACCTCCATTGCACAAGCTCCCCAGGAAGACTTTCCAAGTCTCCCTTCATCTATCCCTCTGGCTCCATCTTCAAGGTCACCTGGTGGCCCCGGAGGCCTCTGACCACAGAGTCACATTCAGCCCCTTCACCAAGAAAGTACTGAAATGACTTCCACTTGCCACCAAGACAACCAGCCTTGATCACACCTGCGGCAGTGACCCCATGTTGCCTGCTGTCTGCTGTGGTCATGGCCCTGGGCCTGAACCTGCCTGGACACCTGATGTGCACTTAGAAAGAAGCCGAGAGGACAGGGACAGGGACAGCTTGCCTGAGGCACTAGTGAGCAGTCTGATCCCAGGGCCCCGAGGCCCCCACCGGGAGACGGGATGGTGGGCCCACTACCTGACCCTCAGGGTGCAGAGCCACTGTCCAGCCAAGGGGCGACATGGTGACTGGACCTAGCTGTCAAGCTGCCCCAGTCACACACCGGGCAGAGGTCACTGTGCAACTGGAGACAACACAGGCCATCATTCCACCTGCCTCCAATGACACCTCTCAAAGGTTTGGGGATGCATTGGGCTGGCCAGAGCTGCCCACAGGGTTAGGGAACCCACCACCATGCCATGTGAGTCACCTTGGTGAGCAGTCACAGACCCCATGGAGCCCAGTGTCAGCCAGCAGCTGGAAACCTCACCCTTCTGGGAAGGGCCTTTGAGACTCAGGCTTGGTGGAAGATTTCCTGGAGCTACACTACTCGGTGCTCCGTGTTCTGGGCTCTGGGTTTCATGCCCTATGCTCCATGTTCTGGGTTCTATGCTTCATGTTCTGTGCCCTGTGCTCTGTGTTCTGTGCCTGTGTTCCATATTCTGTGCCCCGTGCTCTGTGTTCTGTGCCCTGTGCTCCGGGCTCCAGACTGCTCATGTGACTTTTCCCTAGATACTTCAGGGAAGGCTTTTTGTGGCTGTGATTGAGGCACTGACCCTGGGTGGCTCGGGTGGACCTGGCTCAATCTGGCGGAGGCCTTCAGGCTTCATGAAGAAGAAGGCATCGGTTCAAGATGGACAGATAACCTACCATGGTCCCCCATTTCCAACTGCCACAGAAGCCCAAGGGCCAGTTTTCTAAACGATGCTCTCTTCCTCTGGGACCAGCTTCTCGGAGAGCTTGGGGTGGCCTATTGGCCAGGTACAGCCTATTTTTTGAAGGCAGGCCCACACTCTGCCTGGCATGGGGGCAATGCCAGGTTTTTGCCCACTTCCCAGGGGTAAAAACTGTCCTGAGTCAGAAACACATGTCGGCAAAGCCCCTGGAGCCCCAGCCCCAGGAGTTGCTGTCTGGTCATAATTGGGGGTATGCGCTGGGGCAGTGCCCACATCTGCCCAGAGAGGGTGCCACCCCGGGAGCCTGCCCACATCTACCAGGTCTCTGCACCAGTCCTGTCCCAGGCCCCGGGGACATCCTAGAAGGAAGAGGGCCCACAGCAGCTCCCAGCCCTCCCCACCCAGGGGCAGGGGCAGCCCCCTCGGGGGTGCTCCAGTGGAAGGTCCTGCAAGGGGCCTTGCCCTCACACAAGTGTCCCGATGCCGTACCTGAGCAGTGGCTGCCTGGGGAAGGGCGGCTGGTCAGCCTTGGCACAGGGCGGGGGCTTCTTGGTCACCTGCCTGTAGATGTTCCTGGCCGTCACCCCGATCCACAGCAGAGTGGACAGCGTAGCGTAGTGCAGCATGATGCCCACCTGGAGAGGAGAGTCTGCTAGCCCCCCGGTGCCCAGGGAACCCTGTCCGGCCCTCAGCCTGCTCTGCACCAGGGGCAATGACATGACTGTGGGGACAGGCATGTCTCTCAGGCAGACTGGCCACAGGACTCTCATGCGAGGGGCATGGGCTGCAGAAGCATATGACTGGTGAGGGTCACTCTTCCCTTCTGCTGGAACAACGGGGGTCAGTGGAGAGGGAGCAAGATGGGGGTGGCTGAGGGATGGAGGAGCTAGGGAAGGCTGCATCAGGGTCTGGGGACCTGGAAGAGATGGGGGAGCCGGGAGCCAGGTCGAATAGGAAGGTCTGGAACCTACCTCCTAGAGTGCTATGTCTGTTGCAGCTATGTCTATTGACATCTCTGTGCGCACACCTGTTGCAGCAATATGCATGTCAATAAGTACATACTAGTCCCTATGTACACCTTGCCCATGTGCATGGCAATGTGCATGTCCCCATACATGCATACATCTCTTAAACTACATGTCCATATGCCTGCCTATGTTCCCCACCCCACTGTCCTGGCACATCTGTCCCCATGCAAATATATGCTTCCCTTCACATTGCCCTGACATATGTGTTCCTATGCACATGTGTGCCCCTGCAATTATATGCCATGTGCATGGTGTCCCTGTGCTGCTGTTCACACAAGCAGTCCTCAGGCCCAGGGCCCTGTGAGCTAGAGACTGGCTTTTCCTGGCCTGGGCCCCTTACACAGGTGTCCCAAGAGGAGAGGGCATCAGCCTTGCAGAGTTCGAAAATCCTTGCTGTCAGGTGCCAGCAGCAAGTCTGCTGGCAGTGGGCCAGCTGTTGGCATGTGTGGCCAGAGTAGCCTTGGAGGAGGGAACCACAGCAGCCTGTGTCGACGGGCTGATGCCCAGTCCTTTTGTGGGGACAGAGAGCATGGCTGTGATTGGCCAGGCTCTGGTGGTGTGGTGGTTACATGCTACGCTGCTAACTTCAAGG
This sequence comes from Nesogale talazaci, assembly GCA_004026705.1. Taxonomy (NCBI): domain Eukaryota; kingdom Metazoa; phylum Chordata; class Mammalia; order Afrosoricida; family Tenrecidae; genus Nesogale; species Nesogale talazaci. Next base: position 9,970 of record PVJH01039873.1, on the reverse strand, counting down.
CCAGTTAGAAACCACCAGCAGACAGATGAGGCTTTGCACTCCTCTGAAGAGGGACGGTCTCAGAACCCCGCAGAGGCAGCCCGTGGGGTCCCTGAGTGCCATGAGGTCGCTCTGAGTCAGAATGGAAGGCAGGGTGGACACCCACACAGGGGTCCACCCTGTCCCGTGGACTTGCCGACCCTGCTGGTTGGCAGGAGTTTGGAGCTCTGCCCCTGCTGAGGGCCTGGGGAAGAGTGTGTCTGCAGTGGAGCTGAGACTTGCTGACACATGTGGGTGCTGGTGGGAGCCCAGGCCTGACTGTCAGGGTGGGGTGGGGCTTCCATGGATGCCCGCCGTAGCCCTGCCATGCCTCCAAGAGGTAGGGGTCCCTCCTGACTGTTCCCAGGTGCAAAGCAACACGGTGGACAGTCTCTGAGGAGAGGTGGGCCTTTCTTTCTAGTGGGCAGAGATGGGGCAGCATAAACAAAGGCCCGTAGCATCAGTCATCCAGCTGCAGGACTGACCAAGGGTGGTGGGAGGAGGAAACCAGGGAGAGTGGGATTGGGGAGCCTTGTGCAGAGAGGAGTCAGCTGGGGGTATGGGGAGGACCATCCCCGACTTCAGGGTGGGCACATGGATTTATCCAGCCACAATGCTGCTTCAAGTGTGTGTGATCTTGTTGGAGCTGTTTGTGCTGATGTTTGGGGCTTGAGAGGATTTCTGAGTCAGGCCGCTGGAACGGTGGCCCCAGGCTGTGCCTGCTCTCTGGGGACTGCTACGGGAGTGTCTGGATTTGTTTCTCGAGTCAACTCAATTTGTTTCTCTAGTTAGTCTAGACTAAGGAGGGTGTGGCTGTCCTTCTGGGGGCGGAACTGCTACTTTCTTGCACTGAGCTTGCAGGGTTACTTGTGCTCCTGCACCGATGGAACCTCGTTTTCTCTCTCCAGGTGACACTGTTCTCAGACTCCAAGTCCCGGACTCCATGCTGGCTGGGCTCCTGCTGCCCCGCCCACAGAGAGCCTACGCCTGAGGGCCCTGCACCCTCCCGACTGCAGAGCTCACGCGGCCCACTCAGGGTTGGGTTTGAGATGATGAAGCCTCTGTGGCTTGATTTGCTTTCTCTTGATGCCCTTCACCTGGCGGTGAGCGGAGGACAGCTCAGAACCACCAGGCAAGGCGGAGCTGAGCCCACAGGTACCCCTCCTCCCCCCACCCCCAGCACTGTCTCTTGTGCCCAGTCTGAGAGGATCACACCCAGGGGCGTGTGAAACCATGGTGACAGAAGTGGCAGGGGCAGGGATGATAGATGGAGCCCAGGGTGGTTCTTCAGGACAGTATGGATGGGGTGCAATCAGTGATAGCCCACAGGGCCCTATACCTGGGACCTGCCATGCTCCAGGCTGGACACCATCCTCCGCCCTCCTGGGCTGCACTGCCAGCTGCCCAAGCCCGGGCCAAGGACACTGTTCATCATGCGGCCACAGCAGCCATCTGTGTGTTTATGATATCACTTAATACTTTTAATGAGGTTCACGGCCATTGCTCTGTTGCCATAACAACTCTCTGTTCTCTAGGCCCGGGTGCTGGGCACTCTCCTATGATTTCCGGGGGGCTCAGGCCAGGGGCAGGCTTCACACGCTGCCTGGTTTTTGCCCCTTGGACATACCCATATCGTCTGCTCACACCCAAGGAGAGGCACTGTCACCTGAGAGTCTCAGCGCCACCACTGGAGCTGCACCCCTTCTTTTTACCCCTCCCCCTGATACTTCTAGCATGGCCCAGTTCAAGTTCAGGCAGATGTCCCTGCTCCAGTCTCTCCTTCCACAGCTGGGCACGGAGAGGCCTTGGTACAAATGGGATGGGCAAAAGATGGATGGTTAGAATGACGGACAGGTGAGGGATGGACAATAGAGAGGATGGACAGGTGTCTTCAGGAATAGGCCTTTTCACCTGGCCTGACCGGCCTGTCAGGCCCCCTTCCTGGGCTGTTCAGGGCTTCCCACACTCCCAGTACGCACCAAGAACTGCGAGTCCCTCCTGCTCAAGCACTGTCCTTGGCAGACCTCAACTCTTGAGTCCTCGCAGCCCCAACCAAGCACCTGCCTCCTAGGACATGGACACTGGTGACTACAGACAGGCCTCTCCCCTGGTTTCCATCTGGAGGTCAGTTTCGAGGCCCCTGCTGCTGTTAGAAGAGCGTGTGGCTCCCGTGGACTTGTGGAGAGGCGTCTGGGAGGAGCCCGCTGGATGGGTGGGGAACGACAGGGGAAAGGTCTGTTTTGGTGACCAAGTTTGGAGGAAGCCCCAGTGTGTGGGGGTCAACTCTGTGCTGCCCTGCCCCCGCGTCCTCTGGGAGGAGGTACTGAAGGCTGTCTGGTGAACAGGCCCAGGCCACAGACCCCTCTGCTGGGCGCCGAGGCATCCATGCCACACTCACCGCCCGGCACAGGATCGGGTACTTGGTGCGGTTGATCCCGCCGGCAAAGGCGGAGACGGTCAGCGCCACATGGAAGCAGAGGTTCAGCAGTGTGTGGCGGCCTTTCCTGCTGATGCGGATGGCACTGCAGGGGAAGGGACATGGAGATGCGTGAGCCCCCTCCCTGCCCAGGGTGTGTTCTGCTCCTGGTGACGGGAGCAGGTGGGCCACACTGGAGTGGTGGGCATGGAGGGGCACAGAGGTAGACACAGAGCACATCAGGCCCAGCCTGTAACCTGCCATGGGGGCTGTCTGCCCCAGGGGTCCCTTGCTGGCACATCGAAGTCCAGAGCTCCCTGCCACTGAGCAGCTTGGGGTCGACCAACCCTGCGGAGGAGTCCAGCAGGGCCGAGCTTCTGTCTCTGAGTAGGAAGACCCAGTCACAGAGGCTGTGACTCTGGCCCAGGAACAGGATGCTGCTGTCCTGCGCCTTCTCAAGACCATGACCCCGTCCAGGCTCTGTCTGCCAGCTCATGCTCAGACCTCTCCTGTGGCCAGGACGCCCGGTCCTGACAGTGGCTATGGCCATGACCCCTCCGTATGGGTCTCACCGCCCTCCCCAGGTAAGGCTGGCAGGGAGGGGCTCAGCAGGATGGGTATGGCCCGACTAAGAGGTAGATGGCCTCATATGAGCCCAATGTCCCTCCCACATGCAGGCCAGGCTGGCAGGGAGGAACGGTGTGTTGACCTGGACCAGCTGCTGTTTTCTGCAGGGGGAGGCCTCCAGCAGTGCCTCCCCCACCTTTGTGGAAAAACTGAGGCCCCAGCGGGTGAGGACACAGGAACATGGTTACTTGGTGCCCCTGGTAGGTGGCCGCAGTAGGCCCTGGGTGGTGTGTGAAGTGCTGTGGAAGGTGGGCTGGAGGTCAGGGCCAGGCTCACCTGCGATGCAGGACGTAGGTGACGGCGGAGGCCAGGAGGCACAGCAGCATGACCGCCGTGCAGGCATACACCACAGGGTGCAGGAGCTCCCCAGGGTGCTGGGGCAGGGGCAGGACTGTCTTCAGATCCTGGAACAAGAGAGGACTGTGAGCTGCCAGATGCCGCCGAACCCTGGGCTCACAGACCCGCATCTGGCTCCAAAGAGGGGAGTGGTCCATGGGAACAGGGGCCCAGGGGCTGGCAGAGACCCTCCTCAGGTGAGTGCTTGCCACAGGGGAAGCAGTGTGGGGCCTGCCACCACCCTCCTAGTGCCCTGGGAATCTGCGCCAGTGCCATACCCCACCCATCCACTGGTGGACACACAGCTGCTCTGCCACGCATCCATGCCCAATAGCATAAGGCTGGCCGGAGCCCCACAGAGGGACAGCCCCACGTGTGAATGTCATGGCGTGCAACCTGCTTCTCCCGCTCCCCAAGGGGGTCCACACCTGGCAGTCATGTGGCTGGTCTCTGACCATATCACCACAACTAGCTCTGAGTAGCTGGCTGGCCTCCCTGTGCATCGCTGGAGGGAGGGCTGGTGTCCAGGTGCAGGGGCTGACCCGGCAGCTTGTCCTTGGGGGCTTGTCACCTTTTCACGCATCCAAAACATGCACACCCTACTCTCAGAGACACCAGACACGCAATACCCGGTTTCAGGTGCAGCTGCAGGGGAAGAGGCATCTAGAGGCAGTTTTAGAAATTGCCAGGAAGCTCAGGGGAGCATGCAGCTCAAAGTCCATCCCTGTACACCATGAGGGGACAGGATCGCTGGGAGAACAGGGCCCGTGACAGGGAGACAGGCTCCAATGACCCCATGGGGACTGGACAGCCCTGGCTCTGGCCCTGCTGCAGGGTAAAGTCAGCAACGCCTTCCTGTGTCTACAGGGACACCTGTCCTGTGTGTTCTTGGGTGGCACTGGAAATTCAAACACCTGAAGCAGGTGGATGGTTCAGGAGCAGTTCTCAGGTGCTCTGAGGGGAGGTGCTCTGAACCCTGGCATCCACGGTGTCCCGTGGGCTAAAGTGAGGTGACCTTGGAGACAAGGCCTGTATGGAGAGAGAAGCACGATCCCCAGGCCAGAAGGCCATGGCGCAGGTCCCCACATCCCAGTGCCCACGGTGCAGCTAGGCCCTGTGTGGACACTCTCTGTCCTGGCTCTGGGGTGCTGTCTCTCTGGCCAGTCTCCCTTTCGGGGGCTGGGTGGGGTCTCTGGGACCACAGAGATGTCACGGTGGGTGGCGTGTGTCCTTTGCGATGAGAAGCCCTGGCGATGCAGGTGTGCAGCACTCAGCTGTGATGGAGACAGGAGGCCGGCTTCCCAGGACTTCAAGCTGATGGACAGCTGGTGTCCAGTGGGCTCCTGTGAGTGCAGACTGCAGAAGGGGTCATGCAGGTGCGAATTTGTGCCCCCACGTGGCACCCAGAGCTTCAGGACACAGTCGACTTGGCTGGTGTCCCAGCCGCTTGGGGAGCCAGTGTCCCGGCAGACGTGGGTGACGTCATCGAGTCCAGCATAGTTTTCTTGTCTGCCTTTTAATGATAATTACATCTTACGGATCTGTCAACCCTCTTGCAAGGGGGTTGAGTGATTTGTTTTGGGGAGGGGGGATGGTGGACACAGTGCCCCTGACCCGGTGCTTAGTTACCCGGCCGGAGGGCGACCCAGGCAGGGGTCTGGGAAGACGTGGGGAGGGTCTCAATGGTGGCCACAGGGTTTATTGCTTGGATGGTCACTCCTGTCCAAGGCTGCGGGTGAGAGACTCAAGCTCTGAGGGGGGCTGGGCACACACTGAAGGCTCCGCTGTGGCAGTGAGTGCCGGCCTCAGGGGCCAGGTCACCCCAGGACAAAGGGTGGCTGGTTCCTGAGCCGGGGGGGGGGGCCTGGACATGTGAGCTCTCCTCGCCATATGCAGGGCTGCTTGGCTCACTGGCCCTAATCCTGCATCTGTGATGTCGACAGGTGGGGGTGAGGGACCCTGCCTGTGGGGCTAGTGAGGCTATGTGGCTCCCTGTGCCAGCGCTGGGGGTCTAGTCAGGCTGCTCTGAAGCAGAAGAGCCACCCCGTGTTCACACACACACACACATCCCTCACACACACACACACACACTCATATGTACCTTCCCACTCATACACACACACACACACACACACTCTTATATGCACCCTCACACAACCTCACACTCACACATACCCCCTCACATGTACCTCACACCATCATATTCACACATACATCATACGCACACACCTCCACCCACTCTCACACCCCCCCTCACACATACAATCACACACCTCACACTCACATGCATACACAGGACTACAGGGGAACTTGGGGGGGGTGCACAGGGAGATAGGAGGATGTGTGTGCACCCTAGCACCCCTCCCAGGCCTCCTTTGGCTCTCCTGTGTCCTGGGTGCCTTGTTCACACTAGGGTCCCAGCCTTCATTGGCCTGCTGGCATCTGGGGCTGGTGTGTCAGCACTCAATGTTGAGTGTGAAGAAAATGTATGAGAAAGGGTAGTGCAAGTGCCCTCGAGCTCCTGGTTGCAGTCACTCTGTCTGTCCGTGCCATTGAGGGCCTTTCTCTTTTCCACTGTCCATCTTCTTGACCAAGTGTGAGGTCCCTCTTCAGCAATTGGTCTCCTGACAACATGTCCAAAGCATGTTGGGTACGTCTCACCCTCCTTGCCTCGAAGGAGCATTCTGGCTGTACTTCTTCTAAGGCAGATCTATTTGTCCTTTTGTCAGTCCATGGTGTTTTCAAGGTTGGGTTTTTTTTTTTTTGCCAGCAATTTAATTCAAATGCATCTGTTCTTTTCCAGCCTTTTTTATTCAGTGTTCAACCTTCCCATGTAGGTAAATGATTGAAGACACCACGTGCAGGTCAGACTCACATTAGTCCTCAAAGTAGCAGCTGTGCCTTTCAGCACTCTGAAGAGGTGTGTGCGGTAGATTGGCCACATGGAACACTCCTGTTGTTCTCTTCCAGGAGCACTGATTGTGGATCCAAGCAAGACAAAGTCCTTGACAAGTTCACCCTCTTCTCCATTTAGCATGATGTCACCTAGTGGCCCAGTTGTGGGGTTGTGGCCTCTTTTCATTCAGTTGTAATCCTTATTAAAGATGAGTCCTTGAGCTTCGTCAGGAAGTGTTTCAAGTCCTCCTCACTTACAGTAAGCATGGTTGTGATATCTGCATGCATATCACAGGTTATTATAAGTGTTCCAATTCTTCTTATAACGAAACTTCTTTGTTTGTTTGTTCCTCATTCAGATTGAGTAAGTACGGTGGAAGGATACAGCCTTTCCTGAGTTCTTCCTCTTTCAGTCGGCACGATGGCCTCTTGGTCCATGGACAAGTTCTTTACAAGCACAATGAAGATGAAGTTTTCTGGAACTCCCACTCTCTTGAAGGCCGACCACACTTTGTTATGATCCATGTCATTGAATGCCTTGCCATCGTCAACAAAACACAAGTAAGCATCTTTCTGGCATTTTCTACTTTCAGCCAAGATCTATTTGGCATCAGCAATGATACCCTCATCCCATGTCCTCTTCTGAATCCAGTCTGAGCCTCTGGCAGCTCCCTGTGCATGTCCTGCTGAATTCGTTGTTGGATGACCTTCAGGGAAATTTTACTTGCATGTGACATCAACGGTATTGTTCTATAATCTGAGCATTCTGTTGGGTGCCCTGTATTTGGAAGGGGCACAAATATGAGTTCCCGTCAGCCAGCCCAGTAGCTCTCGGCCAAATTCCTTGCCACAGATGAGCGAGTGCTTCAGCCTGTTCGGTCATTTCAGTTGGTGTTCCACACCCACTGGAGCCTTGTTCGGGGCGAAGGCTTTCAACACAACTCGAACTTCTTCCTTCGGCACCATCGGTTCTTGCTCAGATGCTGCTTCCGGAAATGGTGGAATGTGGAAGAGTTCTTTTTGGTACAGTGACTCTGTATATTCTTTCCATCTTCTTTGGGTGTCTCCTGCATCGTTCAATATTTTGCCCATAGAATCTTTGAAAATTACAACTCGAGGCTTGAATTTTGTCTTGAGTTCTTTCAGGTTAAGCTACGCACATGATGTCATACCACATGGCATGTCATACCATGCCTTGTCATATAACACAACAGCATATCATACCACATCACATCAAACTATCCTGTATCATATCACACCATGTCATGCCATATCATACATACTGCATCTTTTCATATCATGTGACATCATCCCATAATACACTATGTAATATCATACCACAGCACGTCACAGCGTGCTATGTCATATCACACCATATCATGCCATTATCATAGCACACTACACTATACCCCATAGTACATGATATTGCGTACACATTGGTATGTACACATACCAAATCATGTCATACCATACTACGTCATACCATACCACACCATGTCATACCATACAGCACCATATTTTATTATCCCACTTTATAGAACATACCATATCACATCATACTGTTACACACCACATCACAGCACATAGCACATGAGGTCGTACAACATTGTGCAGTATCACACTGTGTCATGCCACACTATACAATACCATGGCGTATCATGCCATATCATGTAACATTATGCCACACCATGCCATGCTACTTCAAACCATAGCATGTGGCATGAAATGATCTGCCATATGCCATATCATGTCTCTATGTGGGTCATGTCCAGTGTAGCATGCAACACCACATCATATTACACATGCAATAGCATGGCAGGCCATACCATACCACCTCACACTGTATCCTATCATGAGCAATCATGTAATGGGTTATGACAAACTATACAACTTTGTACTGTCATGCTCCATTGCTCCATTGTATGCCCTGCCATGTCACATCAAACCGTGTGCTAGTAGACCATGCCTCGTCATAGCATACCATGACACATATTAGCACACCAGACCCCACCACACCACGTTACACAACACTGTATAATGGCATGGCATGTCACAGTTGCACAGCATGCACACGCTACTGTGTCATACCAGGCTGGACCAGGCCACGCCACATCACACCTGCCATGTGATACCATGGTCAATGTCACAACACACTATAATGCGGCACCCACAGCACGTCGCGTCCCACCAGGCCGAGCTGCACCACCACACCTGCACCCTCTCACTTACTCCTCCGTTATGCCATGGCGGGGCGTGTGTGTCACAGCCTACCAAGGGTGAAGACCACTGGACCCCAATCCTGGGAGGAAGTGAGGGTCGACAACCTGATGATCCCTGGACCCCTCAGAGTGCACCCTTCCTGAGCAGAGCTGTGTAGGCCACGGGACCTGCCGGCTAGACCCTCACAGCGACCGTGCCACCGACAGCTGTTTCTTAAGAGCTGGAGTACACGGTGGGCTGAACTGAGGAGCGGGGGTAGAACTGGGATATGTGTGTGGGGTGGGAAATGGAGAAAGCTGGGGTTTGGAGGTACTAGGGTTCAGGGGAACTAGGGTGGGGCCAGTGTGCTCACCCCTCCATGGGAGACACCCAGGCCGGGGCTGGGAGCAAAAAGAGCTGAAAGACAGGAAGGAGCTGGCAGCCCGGGGTGGCCCCAAACTGTGAGTCCCATTCTTGCATTAGAAGAGATAAAGGTGGTCAGGCCATTGTCAACCCGTGGGGGATTGTTCTGTGCATGGTGGCATGGGGTGGGCAACTCCTGGCGTCATGCTGGGAGGGGCAGCCCCTGCCTCTTTCTCCTGAAGTTCTGCAAACATCCTTGGTCAGCAGGAACCCTGCTAAGTGACTGAGAATCCAGTCTTCTGTGCATCTGACCAACAGCTTTCAAAGTCTTAGACCAGTGGGGCCAGGGGACGGCACGTGTTGGAGGCAGGGCAGTGATGGGCACAGTTAAGCTTGAGTCTCCACAAACTGAAGGCTTTGTAGGCATGATCCGAGGGCAGAGGTGCTGACCCTACATGGCTGCCTCCATAGGCCATCCTAGGTCACCAAGCTTCTAGGAGCATGTGGGAGCAGGTGGGGCTAAGGTGGGAGGCAGCAGTCTGCCAATGCCACTGGGCCAATGCCAGGCTTCCGTTTCATAAACGCGCTTTGAGAAGCTACGAACACTGTGCCTTGAATGGCAACTGGCGCTCAGGCATCCAGGTGAAGAGGTTGGAGGGGTTGGGGACCCACTGCCACCTCATGTACTCCCTGTGTGGGGTGGGTGACAGGCAGTCCTGCTGGTGTCTGGGTGCCTCTTTGCTCCCACCCTGAGTCCAGGGCAGCCTGGAGACAGCATCTCTCTTGCTTTTTAGGCTGAGACTGTGGACTCCCCGGAAGGAGCCAGTGGTCAGGCTGGAGGACAGAGGAATGGACGGACCCATGAATGGAACCTGCCCACTGGGTCCTCCAGGCCATCGGCATTCCCTGCACGTGCGGGAGCCTTGCGCCCCCTGGCTGTCGCACACGCACACGCACGCACAGTGCATTATTTACTTGGCAGCCGACCTTCGAAGCAGCGGCAGCAGCAGCAATGCAATCTCAGGCATTATTACTCTCCAGAGTCCCGATGGGCCCCTGCTCCCTGCAGGGAAGGCTCCGCCCCCAACCCTTACTGTGGCCAGCTTCTCCCCCAGC
>PVJH01039872.1:0-16117 GCA_004026705.1 Nesogale talazaci | reverse complement strand
TGGGACCAATCTGTCTCATTCAGGGTCTTCTTCTTTTTCACCATCCCAGCAAGCATGATATCCTTCTCCAGGGACTAGTCTCTCCTGAAAATATGTGCAATGTATTTGAAATCAAGTCTTGCCATCTTTGACTCTAAAGAGCATTCTTCCAATTCTTCCAATGCAGATTGGTATGTCCTTTTAGCAGTCCATGATATTTTAATATTCTTATTCAGTACCACAGTTCAAATACATTGAAAAAATGCCTTTCTCTTCTGTTTTACTTTTTATATCCAATTTTAGCATGTATATGAAGCAATTAAAAATATTCTGACTTGAGTCAGATGCTTATAGTCCTCAAGTAAAATCCATGTTTTTCAATACTCTAAAAATATCTTGTGCAGAAGATTTATGCAATATATTTTTAAATATTCACTGCTACTTCTATGAGCATGGATTATGGATCCAAGTAAAACAAAATCCTTGACAACATCAATATTTTCTCCATGTACCATGATGTTATTTCTTGGTTAACTTATAGGGCTTTTGGTTTTCTTTACATTGAGTTGTAATTCATACTGAAGGCTACAGTTTTTGATTTTCATCAGCAAGTGCTTCATGTCCACCTCATTTTCAGTGAGTAAGGTTGTGTCATCTTCATTTCACAGAGTGTGAATAAGCATTTCTCACTCCTGATGCCACCTCCTCCTTCATATAAACAAGCTTCAGTGATCATATACTTCTGTTTAGCATGATACAATTAACACATGAGCAATAAAATCACAAATTGCATTTTTTATAAATTAACAATATAAAGTAATTGCATTTCTATCTCATATTTTATAAATTAATAAAATATTTGTTGCAATATTACAAAGAAAAACTATTACAATCTTGGTTTCTGGAAATGGTCACTTGTCAGTAATTGGCATTCAGAATTACCTACCTACTTCTTTCATCAAGTCCCTATTCCCTTTGCCCTCAGCAACCACTTCAGCTGGTTGTGGTCCTTTTCCTGGTGGGGCAATTTCCATCTCCCTTCCTGAATAATCCGTTCCATCATTAATCATGTCAGAATTAAAGACTGCTATAGTTTACTGTTGAATTTAATCACAGGGCATAGTAGTACTAAGATGTCCTAATGTATCTCCTATATTCCAGGCATGTTCTTCTGTAGCTCTACTTTATATTACCAATTCATGTTATATTATTTTTCCCATTGGTAATCAGAACCAGCTACACCACTCTAACCCTAACCCCCCTTGTTAGTGGTTGATACAAAGGCATGAAGAGTCAAACATATCCTGGTATCATTAAAAATGTCCAGTTTTAGGGAACCAGGTGGGAGTGTTCTTACTTTGGGAACCAAGGCCTCAAGGCCCTACCGCCAAAGAATAGGATCACAACCAGGCAAAAATGTTGCAGGTGGGTCACTAAGAACGATAGTGAGGAGTATCACTACTCATTCTCCCCACTTTTTTTTAAGAATTTCTGAGTCCTGGATTGTGGAGAAAAAATATGGTACAGTGGATGCCATTGCGAAGCCTCTACAGACAGCATCATCATTGTGTCTTCAGAAGACCATCCCATCATTCTTTCAAGAGAGTTGCTCTAGGATGATGTGGAACATGGAATACTTGTGAATCCAATAAGTGTGGGTCCATTGTTGCACTTCAATTTCTGTGAAGTAGGTCACTTGATCTGTGTCAGTGATGTGTGGGACACCATTGGTAGATAAGGAATTTAGAAAGGCAATAGACAGGTGTTTTGAAGGAAGCATTTTAAGCAGGGAAGGCATCTCTATGTCCAGAGTGTCTATTCCAATAAGAACAAAATGCTGTCTTTTCCATGATGGAAGTGGTTCTATGTAATCAACCTGCCCCAGGTGGCTGGTTGACCTCTCTGAGGAATGTTTCCATACAATGGACCCAATGTTGGTGACTCAGTAGGCAGGTCAGTCTTGGTGAGTGGGAATATATGTTGCTGATGCCATGTCTAGTTAAATCATGACCCCTGTCTCTACCAGTATGACCACTTTGTCCATGATCCTGCTAGGCACAGACGGAATGGCTGGGAAAAGAAAGTAATGGGTTTTCATGGAAAATGTCAACATATCCACTTGATTGTTAAAATCATCTTCTGCTGAGACACTATTTGGTGAGATTTACCAAACATACTCAAATGCATATATCTTCTATTCCTTTAGTCTATTTAGAGAGAAATCATATAAGACTTTACCCACAACCCCTTGTTACAAATTTTCAACCATTCTCCATTCAAATCCTGCACATATAATTAAACCATTGTCCACAGCTAGTAAATCAAATCACAATCACACATCTAGTCTTTCTTACTTCCAAGTAAAGTGGGAAAAAACGTACAGTGTTCAAAGTGTTAACCATTGTTAATATTTCCTTTCATCACTCTCCTTCAGGGAGGTCCAGGGTGGAACTGTAATGTTTCTGCTGTCCATGATGAAATGGTACCTACTTATCATGCAGAACCATCTGTAAATCAAGCAAGAGTTCTTATCTTCTTTACTTAACTAAACAAAATAAAATCTCCATGAGGTCAAAGTGCAGACTGGGAGAAGGACAATATTCGCACAACTTGCTTGTATCTTTTTCCTTTAAGCTTATTTAATATTTCAACTCTTGTTTTCTATTTCCCCCCACCCCAAAAAACAGCAAGTTTTTAGATGACCAATATTTTGTTCTAGAAACATACAGCCTTATCAGCTAATTCATAAAAGAGCTATTTTACAAAGGTACATCTGGATAATTAAAGCAGTAAAGTCTTTTAGGCATTTCAAAATGTGATCAGTAAAAATACATGATTATTAATAAAGTTTTTTGTTTTAAAGATAGTTCCAGATTTTCTTTTAAAAAAGCAATTTCTGTTAAAGAGTACATGATTGTACGGTGAACAAGGAAAATAAAATGTTGCAGTAGGAAGAGACTTATTAAAAACAACCCACAGTGTGCATAAGATAGTTCCCATGTGTGCTGTACATCTGCATAGCAGTTGGCACCTGGAAATGGAAGGGAGGCCTTCCCTCAAGAAGGTACATTTTTTTTCTTACAAATGTATGACCCAGGCCATCAGTACCAGTGGAAGAGGCATCGGGGACTAGCAAAAGGAACGGCTTCCTTACATAAAGACTGGTTTATGGACCATCTTGAAAAGGGGGTGGGCAAACACAGGATGGGAAGAAGAGCAAAAACGTACAAAAACTGTAGTAAAGTGGGGGACAAGCCTCATCTCCTGTAAACTACTTCTAGTTAATGATGGAGTGCTCTTGTACATATCCCCTTACAGCAGGGCTCAGGATGGTTGTAGTTTTCAGTTCTCTGGCTTCTTGATTGAAAGATTTGGGCTAAGAAAAGCAGCATGCAGCAAAGCACTGGGAAGTTTTCTTGAAAAAAAAAGTATGAAGGGTCAGTGAAACAAAGGAACTTTTTAGAACAGTTGACATTGGGAGAGAGATATAAGAACCCTGACTATTTGGTCGGTAACCTTATGATAACACACACCACACACACACACACACACACACACACCTAGACTGTTATTCAGCTTCTTTAAAGATGTGTTGCTGGTTAATTTCCATATGTTATAGACTAGTTGGTTCTTTTGTCTATTTTTCATTCTTAGTATCGGGTTCCCTAACCACATCTCTCCCAGAATCTAATATATCTACCTACCCAACAGTTCAACTTTATGACTCTGAATCAGACAACACCCAGTTTCTTGATGTACAGATCAGGACACATGATAACTTGATGGCCCATGGTGAGGTCCAGTAACAAGTCAAAAGCTGTTTTGCCACCCCCGCAAATGACAGAAACGTGTTCCCAAATTCTAAGGGTCTGTCTTTTCATTATTTAATAGGGGCCCGCTCAGGACTTCAAACTGCATCTCCATATGCAACTGACTGACATGTCAAGTACTAGTGGATCAACAAGATCATTCAACTGGCTTGCACAGCTGATTGAACTTACTGGAGAGTGCTTTCTTGTTATGAATTCCACCCAAAATTGGTAACTTTATAAATCATTCAATAAACTGAAATATCATACCCGCCAAATGAGATGTCCTCTCCAAAATCCAAAAGGGCACAAAAGGCATCGTATCTCTTTTTCATTTGTTAGTGGTTATTCTTCACAAAATTAGGAAGATCTCAGTACGTCTCACACCACTGAACCTGTAGAAATTTCACCCAGAATCTGCCTGAAATTTTTGTCAGGTTGATTTCCTGGCCTTCATATATTTGTTTTCTTTACTAGGTCCAGTCAGTATAATGCCATACATTTAATAATCTAGTGTGACATCTTGCAGAAGGGAAAGGGAGCCACCTCCTTAATTGCAGAAAAAAATATGTCAAACTCTTTAAAGATACCCACTTACATTATTTCTGCTACAACGACACTATGAAAATAATGCCAGAGGAAGTCTGATAAATAATAAATGTTCTTTCTATCAAGAATCTCTTACTTTGATGAAGAAAAAGCCAAAGCAAACAAACCATTCATTTACAGAGGCACAAAGAAGATGTAGAAAGTGATGAAATACCAAACCCATCTGGCTGGGTGGCTTGGAATAGATTTGGTCTGAAATCAGTCTTCAGTGAGTCCAGCAGTGAGAGGAGATGGGGCAATCAGCAAAGCACATGGCGAGGAGGAGCATGGATTCACCAGAAGACACATTTTAGTAAGGGATGGAAAGAAGAGAAAGGCCGAGGAAGAAAAAGCCTGTACCATTATTTTTTTTTATTTTATTAAATGTTATTGTATCTGAAATTAGCTACATTTAGCCTTAATCTACAAGCAACAGAAAGCCATTAGGCATTTTTAAAGAGAAATGTGGTACATTCTGTTGGGTACATGGAAGCCTTGTGAAATACAAATATGTGGATAAGAATTTAGAAATGAAAGGAACAATTATGAGTCTATAAAAACAGTTTCCATAGAAAACAGCAAAGGGACATCCTGAGAGGCATGTGAATTAAAGCAGCCCATAATCAATGCTGGTTTTGTTTTTCAACTTGTGATTTGTGGGGGGTGGAGGGCATGTACAAAACAGATATCTATTCATTGATAGACATTCTCACAATGCAGCACAGTGCTCTTCTTGCCTTCTCTTTTCATCTACTATTTCTCTTATATTTTCTTTCCTTTGCTTTCTTACCTTCACAGCGTTATTTCTCAGTGTACACTCTTCTTTTGATGCCGTAGGCTTGTTCTACAGAGCACACACCTCCTTAGTGGTATTGTTCACCTAAGACATAACTGGGTTTTAATATTCAAGGCGGCATCACTCACATGTGTAGTGCCTTGGTGGCTACTGCAAATAGATTGGGTTTAGCCATGGCTGTCAATTGAAGTGGTGGCTTGTGGATGCTCTCACTTGATGCTCTCAGAGAACAGCAAAATCAAAGTATTGCTATCAAGTTGTTTCTTACTCATAGTGTCCTGATAGGACAAGCTAGACCTACCTGTGGCATGTGTCTAGATTCATCCCTTTTCTATGTGGTTGTAACACTCTCACAACCATTCGTCTTGTAAACTTAATTGGCCACCTCAACGTCCATACTGTTATGTCCACTTGCTGATTCCTATCATCTTATAACTCGGAAAGGGGTTTTTGACTATTGACAACAGCATGTCCTACAGATACGCGCCTTTAAATCTCCACAGTACTTTCCAATAGGTCCTTCCCTCACAAAACTCAAACTCATGGCCATAGCTTTGATGGCAACTTATAGCACCACTTTAAGGGGGTAGAAATGCCAGAAGAGGTTCTGAGGCTGTAATGTTTATGGGAGTAGAAAGGTCCATTCTCCCCACCCAGGTATTTCTTTCATAGTCTCGTTTTGTGTTTTCCATTTGCCTGGCCAGATGCCTCACACCTTGAGCACTGCCCAAGAATCAGTAATGGATTAAGAGCAGTCCAAAACATAACCAGTTTTCCACCAGGGCTTGAAATTCTTGAACTGTGACTTAAACTATAGGAACTTGCATTCTAGTGAACAAGACAGAACATGCATGCGTTTCTCTTTTTAAACATTGTATTGTGAATTATGTGAAGGTTTCCAAAGCCCTCAGGCACCCATAAATTAGCCTCTCTTATCCTGTGACCTACTTGGTTCCAATTTCCATTCCTACTTCTTTCCTACCCCATCCCACCTTTTTGTGCTCTATCCTGGAGCAAATGCTGCCTCTTTGGTCTCAAATGATTGTTTATTCTAAGGAGTGTGTATCTCTTTACTGGTAGTGTTCACCCTATACACCTGGCTGGAATGCGAGTCATGGGGCTGAGTTCACTTCCAAGACTTTAGAGTCACTAAGGGCCATAGAATGACACACTCCACCAACATTTTTCTGGGCAAGGAGAATGGTGTTTTTCACAATTTTGAGTTGTGTTCCACAGTTTTCTCCCACCTTATCCAGTATCTTCTGATGTTATTCCTTGCAGAGCCGTTGGTAGTGGTAGCTGGGAGGCTGATGTTTGAGATCGTTGTTAATCTATTAGACTAACTATGTCCAGGTGCATTCAACTTTCTTGACTCTTCTTTTCTTTCAATTGGAGAGAGACCAATGGTTGCATCTTAGGTGTCTGATCCTAAGTTTTTAAGATCCCAGAAGCTACTCACCTACATACATTATAAAACATTGTCTTTGTAGACTATGCTATGTCAATAAACTGTGGTGTTTCCCAAGTCAATGTTCTTGAGCTCCCAGACCCAGAAGTCATCTTTTTAGGTATCTGATTATTGCTAAGGAGTTTTCATAAGTTTGTCCTCTAGGTGCACTACTATATTGATGGGTATGTTAGCATCATATATAAATATATATGTATAAATGTGCTTACCTAAACATATTCAATGAGTTCATGAATGCAATGTCATTCTCCAGTCTATAGCTGTTCAGCTTCATAGTTTAATCTCTGAGGTTACTCATAGAGTATTATAGAATTGTATGCACAACTGTATTCATCTCTATCACACTTAATTCTCGCACTTCTTCAAGGGTCTGTCTTTCCCTTCATCACTTTTTGCTGGCCTCCCTGCATAAATTCATTATTGAACAGAAGCAAACACATACAATCCATACAATACCAATTATCTTACTAGAACCTCCAAAAAGCTAGACATTTTAGAGCCAACGAGTAAAGGAAAAAGTTCCCACAGACTTGGGAAAGTGCTTTGTCTATGGCTAGGAGCTCATTTCTTAAATTTATATAAAACTTAAAATACAGGCTGAGACCCTGTGGCGTAGTGTTTGTGCATGGGACTGTGGCCCACTCTGTTGGAGGCTCAAATCCAGCAACAAGGCTGAGCCTCCTATTCCCACCACCAGAGGTCAGTGACACCCCCCCAAAAAAAGCAAACTTAAAATACTTTCACTACAAGAAGGTAAATAATCCAATATTAAAAGTGGACAGATGACATGAACACTTAAGCAAAACAGACATTTATGTAGTCAATAGGTTCAGGAAGAAATCCTTGTCCTCATTAGCCATGTCTTGTGGTTGTTGGGTGTTCTAGAGTTACTTTCAATTCCTGGAAACCCTATGCATGAAAACACCTGCCTTCTCCTGCATCACTCTCATAACTGTTTCTAGGTTGGAGCCCATTCCTGCAGCCTTATGTAAATCCATCTGATTAGGGAATATTCTTTTTCATTCGTCATTAAGCATGATGTCTTTTATGAGGCTCTGGGTCTTTCTGTTAACACATTCAAAGCATCTGAGTAAATCTTGCCATCTTTGCTTCTAAAGAGCATTCTAACTTTACTTCTTCCAAGATACATTTGTTCATTCTGCTGGCAATCAATGCTTTGTCCAGTATTCTACATCAACACTGTAATAAAAAATGTATCAGTTTTCTCTGATCTTCCTTATTAATTGTCCAACTTTCCATGTGAATTTATCGAAAGCATTATGGATTAAGTCAGGTGTTCTGTAGTGTTCCACATGACATGCCTGAACTTTAAGACTTTAAAAAGGTTTTGGATAGCAAGTTAGCCTAGCACAATATAGTGTATATTGTTGACTGTTGTTTCCACCTGTCTTTTGAGATCTGTGAGTGGCAGTGGTGCTGACATGTTTCAATAGAGCTACCAGACTGATCTGGGCTAGGAAGAAAGACCTCAGAAGATACTTTTGAAAATAAGCCTGGAAAACTCATAAAAATTACATTATGATTTATAAATGATATAATGTAAGATTGGGCAACATTTTATTCTGCCATACATGTAATCATTATGAATCCAAAATACCTAACAATAAGTTAAAGTGAAAAACAGAATACTCATTTTCACAAAATTAAAGCTCAAAGAGATTAGAGATGGTGACATTCTGTTGATTTCTAATATTTATCTTCCCATTCTTATTATCCTAACAGAAAGCTCCCTTTACAGAATGCAGAGTCTAAATGAGAATAGCAATCTACTTTGATATATGATATTTATTCATTAGACCATCATAAGACTTATGAGACACATTTGCAAAGCAGTGACTTCAAGGCATGAAACGTGTTGGTTAGGCACTGGTTCACCATCTGTCTGCCAATTTGTCCTACTGTGGTTGTTTGGCTGTTTCTGTGAGGCCGATAGCTATGCTGCCAGTGTGGTATTTCAAATACCAACAGGATCATCATGATGACTAGCTTTTGTCAGAGCTTCCAGACTAAGAACAGAGTAAAAAGAATGGATAGGTGGTCAACTTCTGAGATATGTGCTCCTGAAGATCTTAA
This sequence comes from Nesogale talazaci, assembly GCA_004026705.1. Taxonomy (NCBI): domain Eukaryota; kingdom Metazoa; phylum Chordata; class Mammalia; order Afrosoricida; family Tenrecidae; genus Nesogale; species Nesogale talazaci. The sequence goes on along the minus strand of PVJH01039872.1, from coordinate 7,383 downwards.
GAATAGCAGAACCCTGCTAGATATACTGCTGCACAAAGGGTTGTTGTTATTTCAGACTTACCCAGCAGCACCTCACAACAACAAGATAAACATTCAAACTGAAGAAAATTAAAACACGAAAGCTGACATTCGACCTTGAATGCTGTGACCTGACTTTAGAGACCATTTCAAAAATATATTTGACTCACTGAACACTAATGACTCAACAGATGACTTGTGAGATGACATTAAGAACAGTATATGTGAAAAAAGCCAAAGGTTCTATTAGTCTCAGTTCTAGGTAAATAAAACTAGTATCATAGATTAAATAGATGATGACAGGTAGATAGATTAGATAGATTAAGTATGTAGATAGATGATAGATAGATATGAAAGAACGTTATATCAAGAAAGTAACTTATATCAAAGGATTAGCTCAGTCCAGACCAGCTCAAGTTCATGGGTCAGAAGTTTGTTGAGTCCTCCAGATTCACAGAGCTGCCAGCTGATGAAATGGGAAGCTGGGAGATCAGAGGCCAGGGGATATAGAGTCCAAGTTCTAGGAACATGGCAGGGTGATCTTGGTTCCGAAGGTTGGCAGGACACATGGGCCTCCAATCTCAGAAACCAGACCCAGGAGCCACATAGCAGTGAGGAGAAGAGAAGCCAGAGAGAGGCCAGTTCATCCCAGCATCTCTGATAAAAGACCACATTCCCTTAACAAAATCTGTCATTAGGCTGTGTGCACTGATTGAGACATTGGACTCCATGCACACCTTCCCACAGTGCGTGGAGTTAATGCAAAACTTAACTATCACGGTTATCACAAAGACAGGAAGGAAAGAAAAGGGGGGAAAAGGTGAATGTTGATAAAGATGTTCAAATTTGCTCTATAATGTAAAGTACCTAACGCTGTGAGGGGATGGCCTAAAAGGGCTGAACAGAAACTCACCTAGAAAAGGAAAAGGAAAATATTTCAATCAATGTGCAAAATCACGTAGCTGGAACAATCAAAAGAGGAGCATTATTCGCATAAATAAAGCATTCTCTTGCTCGTCTCCCCTCTCTCTGTCTCTCTGTCTCTCTCTCTCTCTCTCTCTCTCTCTCTCTCTCTCTCTCACACTGCCATTGAGTCAATGCTGACTCACATCCATCCCTGATGGGTTTCTGAGACTTTTACTGTTTTTTTTATTTTCATTTTTTAATCATTTTATTGGGGGCTCATACATCATTTTTCACAATATATAAATAAGCACACTCGTCAAGCACCCTCACATGTCCACTTCTATTATTGTTCGCCAATCGTCCACCTTTTCCCTTAAGCCCCTAGTATCGACTTTTCCATTAGACTTTTACTGTTTAAGAGAGTAAAAAGCAGTCGTTTTTTCCTGCGCAGCTGCTGTTCGTTTTGAACTGTCAACGTTGAAGATCGCAGCCCCATGTGGGACCACCACACAGTTTAAATGCCCTGGCTAGAGGCAAGCAGACATTCGCCCTCAAAATAGCTTCAATGCTGTCCACCACTTTCAAGAGGTCATCAAGAGCAGATGTACCCTTTATCATGCAGACTTTGACCTCCAGACGGCTGTGTCCATGAGAATTCATTGTGGCTCCAAGTAATTAAATTAATAAGCTCTTGAGGTTTGTTTTCTTCAATATTTCCTAAATGTGTTTAGTATATTCAATACCTGCCAGCCACTTTCCGGTATTTCCCATTAGCTAAAGCCACTCGTGTCTCTCTTTAAAGCATCTCTTCATTCCTTGTGTCTGCCAGTGTTCAGAGAATAGGTGAGACAGCTCCAAACATTTTGTGGAAAAATTCCGTTATCCTTCCATTCACTTTCCAGGTTGCTTTGAAGGCGCCCCCCCTTACATTTAAACATAACTTTATTATTATCCTGAGTTAAGATAATTTCTAATACATACAGTATTATTTACGACACCCCACATGTATTAAAAACTCCAACATATCAGAGCATCTTTCTTAATATAGTAAAATCAGTCTATCATTGTAACTTTTTTCCTGATGTGACCAAGTTATTAATAAAAAAATTAGTTTAGAAATATTACCAAGTGTCCTGACTAGAATTTCCTAAGAAGCTAAAGTTAATACCTTAGCACTTTTATTTTCATTATAATGAAGGAAAGGTCATTAAGTGTGTGATGTAGCCTCAATAGACCTCTCTTTCCTCTGCCCTCACAATCCCTCCTGGACCCTTTCAGGACTCTGTGCTATCCACTGATGACCATTCACCAGTCCTTGCCTCTTGTGCCAAGTTGGACTCTTCTGGCTTTCTTGACATCCTCAGAAACCCACTCTCAAATTTCATTTCTCATTCATGTCACTATCTGATTTTTGTAGACATTTATAAATTATCGAAGAGAGAGAATAATGATTTATTTTACTGTGTATCCTCTTTACCTCCTTCTGCTGACAGAGATTCTGACATTTGATATTCACAAACACTGAGGATAATATATTATAATCACCTCTATTTCTTACATAAGGGATAATAAAATTGAGAGCCAGAAACTTGCTGATATTTCAGAAACCTTAGTTCCAGAAGAGGTTTCTTTCCACAGAATAGTAAGAAAGATAAACTTAGCAGCAAATAGAAAATGTTTCAACTCATAAGTTTTTGTAATACATTTAATTTTTAATTAAATGATGATTACGTATATATGCCAATCAAAGGCAATGCCATTTTAGGGGCCTTCAAAAGTTTTGAAAATAATACTCTATATTTTCATTAATTTTTCTCATAAAGTTTTGAAGTGTCTTTGTATTTCATTTGGGTGGCACTGGTTTAAAATACCCTAGATTTGCAAATATTAAAAGCTTCAGATAACACCAATCCAATCTTCTGAATACTGTAGACATATTATATGCTAAGGAGCTGGGGTAAGTTCCTCTGACTCTATTTGTAACATTTGAAAGACTAATTTTTTGTAACATTAGAAAACCCTTAGCATTTTGACTCAGCCTGCATTGAGAAGTACTGTTTCATTGTATTTCTTTGATCAGACATGTCAAATACCATGTATCTTTCTTATGTTGCATGGCAGCCTGTCAATATTTTGAACTCATCATTGATTTTAAAAGAAAAGCAACATCCTAAAAAGTGGTCCTTAGAGAAGGCATTATTTTGAATTGAGAATTAGTATTCACTTAGAATAGGATGTGAACACCCTGATATTGACTATATTGACTACAGATAATATGCCAGGCAGTCCTTGAGTTTCTCATTAGGTAACACAATGAAAAGACTTTAAAAGGGAAAATTATCTGTACCGTGAGGTTTTTACATTTATTGGTTTATCAATATTTCACCATGTTATATGATTTTTCAGTGATTTATTTTAGGAAAAGTGCATTAATATGTAAATGTGACATCTAGGACATTGTTTGTGGATTCTTCCCATGCAGTTTTTATTTTAAAATCTTGTAAAATTTACATTCCCAAGCAGAGAAGAAACACCAAGCTTTTCATGAGGCTAGTGAAAGGTATTGTTTGCATATCAGTACACATATAGTGGACATTTAACCATTATTTACAGGCACAAGAGACTTTATGCATTCATGAGGTGCCTAAAATAACATGTAACTTAATGCTCTTTTCTGATATTTTTCATTTGTTCTTTTTGCTTTTCTGTGTAAACCCCCCTAGAATATGTTAATGAGAAAGCAAGACAAGACAATAAAAATACAGGGGAAATATATGCTGAAAATATATTAATAAATATTTGTTATATGTAAAATTCAAATTCAATTTCAATATATTTTTATATTCCAAAGACCACTGATATAGTTTAGGTCAGACTTAGACAAACTACAGGTTAAGAGCCATATGTGACTCTTTTAGTATGTGCATATGACTCTGAAGTAAAATTGACATTAAAAATTAAAATACAACTATCACATTTTCATTTATGAAAACTTTAAAGGATGTTATTTAGATCATGGTGATTTCATAGTTTTAAACATATTGAAAGCTTTTGATTATATTTTATATTTTCATGGAAGTCGGAATTGCTCTTCAATTTCAAAAGTTTGCTGACTCTTGGTCTAGGTTGTCTGTAATATTAAATTTTTAAACTCTAATAAATTTAAAAGATACAGTCAATACATATCCTCAAGATATCTCAAGGTGCAATGGGTCAATATAAAATGCAATATATGAAATAAAATGGCAGTTTAAATGCATGCGTCTGATGCTATTCCATCTAAATCCTCATCTCTCTTTCAATCTATTTAACTACTTTATTTTTTTCTTTTTGCAATATATCATAATATCCCAGTGTGAAGAGGAGTGATAACAATTTTGAGCAAACCTAAGGTGGACAAATCTTAAATAGTGTCGTAAACAGTACACTTTAAATTGGAGAAAGTGGAAAAAATATGATTCTCAATACAGGAATCACACAGCTTCTGCACCAAATACCTAAAATAAAGAAATGTAAGTGTTTGGGGAGCAAAAAAGGAAGGTTGGTAAAAGCTTCACTTACATCTGTCTGGTTTTTGATGACCTCACACCTCCAACATAATTCTGGTTCATTCTCTGAAGACCTTGGGGAGCAAAAACTGTTCGCACTCAGCTATTAGCCACATCTTGGTAAGTTCAAACCTACCCAGCAGTGCTGCAGAAGAAAAGCCACCCATTAACTTCAGCAAACACAAACCAGCTCACCCAATGAGACATTTCTACTCTGAAACGCATGAGTTTCCCAAAAGCGGGGATTGACTTGGTTGAAACTGGATTTTTGTTTTTGTTTTATTATTCTCTAGAGAGAATAAAGGCTTGGGATTGTGGAGGTCCAGGGGCTACTAGGTCAGCAGTTCAAAACCACGAGCCCTGAAGTAGGAAAACAAAAGGCTGTCCCCTGTTGGGTGCTGCACTCTCAGAAAGCCAAAGGGCCACAAGGAGTCAGAAACAACAGGATGGAAGTGAAGGTTTTTGGTTTGCTTGGTTTTGATTTTTGAGAGAGAGGGGTCAATACAGATGGTTAGAATTCTTAAAGACTGTGGTACAGAGAACAACCAAGTTGTCAATTCAGTGCATGTACTACCCACTGCAGATTAAATGCTGCAACTGTCATCACCTTTGTATCCCTTGAGTCATACGATATTGAGAAGTCATTCTTTATCTTTCACACAGGAAATCAGAAATTTTTTTTCTGGCTAACTCCTATGGAAAAAAAAAGGAAAAGAAATAAAAGAAATTAAGTACAATAAAAAAAATGAAGTCTGTGCTGTGCAGGGGCATGGTGTCAGAGAAGTGATTGCAGCCTGAGCACTGTGTTGTCTGCACACACAGGTCTCTCCTGTCCCCCCTCTGTTGTCTCCAGACAGTTTGCCATCTCCCCGCAAGACTCGTTGCACTTCTTCGTCTCAAGGCAGGGCCTGACTTAAGCTCTCCTGAGATGACCAAGCAGCCAGACTGTGATCCGAAGATAGTTGTGAACAAAGCAGAACCTACAGTAGCCATGCATCCCAATGACCTCCAACCCTACAAGGGTTCAGAAAGGCCCAGGTCCTGTTCATGCAGGGGGAAGAGCAGGCGAGCAAGGAAACCAGCAGCAAGAAATAGCCCCAGTGATGATTGCACATAAATCTGAAAATCATGGAAGTTTCCCACAAACTTTGTGAAGCCCCCATGTCATACAATGTATGCCTTTTCAGTTATTTACCAATTTAAGCTGTATTGACAGCAATTGAGAATCTGCAAGCTAACATTCCCTGATTCATGTCGTTTTTCCATCACCCCCAACATCCACCCCCCACTTTCTGTGTACTGACCCTAGTAACCACTAATAAACTTTGATATCTATAAAAATGAGGTATGCCTGTATGCTGAGTTATTTAAGGACACTATTGTTTGTAAATGGAATATAATGTAAGTCCAACAGATTTTAAGAAACAACACACACACACACACACACACACACACACACATGCACACACAGATACCTAAGCTGGTACTCTTTGGTGCAAAAAATAAACGCTGCCATTTGGTCATAATGAGAATTTCCTCTTTTAATTAATTTCTCATTAATTCACTCTGCCATTCTCTTAGTTTAATCCTCACACTTTGTATGGTGTCCCATTTGCATAATACTTGATTTGCAGTTGAGTAAGTATAAAATACTGTAGGGCACATTGCATTCAATTACTCAAAGAAATATTTCCATGTTTTCCTTTGGCACTAATTGAGACTCACATCATTGTCTAAGCAATCCTTTAAGATACAGGAATACGATCCTTTCAATTGCCTTTTGAAACACATAAATTTATCTCAGATAGGGACAACGGCCTAATTCAGATTAGACAGAATTGTACCTGAGGAAGAGCCCAGACAGTGACCACTGCAGGCAATCACAGGGGTGGGGTGAGAGTCGGTGTGCAGTTTGCTTAACAGAGCTGCAAAGACAGTAGGATAAACATCTTCAAGATTGGCTTGTCCCTTCCCTAACCTAGGTTCTCATACTCCTTTGGCATGTCAGCACCTTTGATCTTACAGAGCCACTGTACACACATCTTGAGGCACCCCTGCCACTTCCCCTGTAGATATAATGAATGTTCTTAAAGGACACATCAGTCTAAGAGCACTTCCTTTGAATCACAAGCCTGTGTCTTTGACTGTTGTTGACACATCCATGTACTTGTGTCCTTGTGGCTCTTCTTCTAATGGTTCCCTTATCCAAATTTAGTGTTAACAATACACAGGACTAAATCACTTGTGTCCTGGGAGTGCATTCCCATGGGAGGTTAGTCCAGGCAATAATAATTAAAGGGTTTAGGCTTACTCTATTTAATCTTTATGGATGATGCAGAATCAAAGCAAAATTCATTAAAATCCCCTCTCTCAGAAGTTTCTCCAGCTGCAGGAAATTAAAACCAAAAATGTGATAATAAAGTAAGAAATCCCCTCTCTCATTCTCCATAGCTTATGTAAATTATATCTAAGAGATAAGGTAAGGATGAATATATTTTTGCTGATATTTGGTATTAATTTATTACTCTGTAGATGGATATGGGGCTTTTTCTTATAGTTTTTCTGTAAACAGGTGCTTGCCATTTACATTTAAATAAAATATCTTTTGTTTATGGATTATAATATTAATAATCTGATTAGCATCATAAAAGCTGGTGTGATCCTTTCATGTGGACTTAACTGACACTTCACTTAGATGGCTACTTGTTAAGGCATCGGTCAGACTGGATGGTATTGTTTCTGATAGCTAGTTACCATCAGATTTCTTCACCCTGTTTTATGAGGCATTTATAGTTTCAATGATGTTTTTATGAGTACTAACATTGAACAAGGTCACATTATAAGAACTGATTAGTATTAGATTAAGTAGAAGCAAAAATTCTTATATATGTATATATATATATATATATAT
>PVJH01039871.1:0-16113 GCA_004026705.1 Nesogale talazaci | reverse complement strand
CATTCAGTACATCATTTGTATCAAGCACATTTGCACACATATTTCCACATATATTTCCCAATATTTTCCACCTGAGCCCTTGATACAAGCCCCTTTAAAAAAAAAACCCTCCCCTTTCCCTTCCCCCCCCCTTTTTAAAAAAATTGATCATTTTATTGGGGGGGGAAAGCGCATCTTCGCAGATGCACTTAAGCGGAAATGTACCACGCTGGTCCTTGATCTTCCTTCTGTCCCATTTGAATCTGTGCTGGTTTTATTCTTTTGTGCTCTCTTTTTGATTGTGGCCTTTATCTATTTGGCTTTGTTGTTCTTGTTAGGTTTTCTGTTGGCTTGTTAAAGTTTTCTGTGCCTGAAAGCCGGGATAGGCCAGTCTTTGGAGACGGTCACTGGATGAATGGATCCTTGTTGGGGCGGCAGAAGAGGCTGCGGGGAAAAGGGAGCTAATAACGATGAGTCCAAGAACAAAGACAGCATTCCCAAACTGATGACGACGACGATGACGGCACAACACTTCTGGATGTGACTGAACTATGGAAGTGTATGATGTGTGGATTTTTTTTCAATGCTGTAAAAACATCAAGTTAGGGCTGAGCCCCGGCGGCGTAAGTGGTTGAGTGCGGGACTACAGCGCGCGGACTTGGCGGGTCAAATCCAGCGGTGGCTCTCAGGAGCGGCACAGGGTGGCTCTCACGACCACCAGAGGCAGGGATGCCCCCCCCCCCAAATCATCCATTTGTTGGGGGCTCATACAGCTGTCACCACAATGCATCCATCCATTGTGTCAAGCACATTTGTACATTTGTTGCCATCATCATTTCCTAAGCATTTTCTTTCTACTAGAGGCCTTGGTATCAGTCCCTCATTTCCCGGCCCGCCCCCCCGCCCCCTGCTCTCCTTACCTCATGAACCCTTGATAGTTTATAAATTTTTATTATTTTTTCATGTCTTACACTGTCCGATGTCTCCCTTCACTCGCTTTTCTGTTGTTCACCCCCCAGGGAGGGGTTATAGGTAGATCCTCGTGATTCCATTTCCCTTTACACCCCCACCTTACCCTTACTCTCCTGGTATCACTAGTAGTGATATTGCTCCTGAGGGGTTCATCTGTCCTGGATTCCCGGTGTTCCCAGCTTTCATCTGTGCCCATGCACATGCTCTGGTCTAGCCGGACTTGTAAGGTAGAATCGGGATCACGATAGTGGTGGAAAGTTGTGTTTCATCAGTGCTACACTGTACCCCGACTGGCTCATCTCCTCCCCATGGCCCTTCTGGGAGGGGATGTCCACTTTCCTATAGATGGGCTTTGGGTCCCCACTCCACACATTCACAGTGATATGATTTTTTGTTCTTTGATGCCTGATACCTGACTCCATAGACACCTCATGATCACACAGGCTGGTGTGCTTCTTCCATGTGGACTTTGTTGCTTCACAGCTAAATGGCCGCTTGTTTGTCTTCAAGTCTTTTTTTTTTCAATTAGCTTTATTATTTATTTATTTTTTGGCATCATTGTCTCCTGGTGGTCATGGGAGTTACCCAGCCTTGCTGATGCTGGATTTGAACCGCCAAGCCAGTGGGCCGTAGTCCTGCACTCAACCACCACGCCACCGGGGCTCAGCCGCTTCAAGTTTTTAAGACCCCAGACGCTATATCTTTTGATTGCCAGGCATCATTAGCTTTCTCCACCACATTTGCTTATGCACCCACTTTGTCTTCAGCGATCCTGTTGGGAAACTGAGCATCACAGAATCCTGGGTTATTAGAACAGAGTGTTCTTGCATTGAGAGAGTACTAGAGTAGAGGCCCAGTGTCTGCTACCTTGATACTTGACATATAAATAAGTGTATAGAGATGATATATGAATTAGATGCCAATGAAACTATTGGGTGGAGGGATGGCAAAGAATTATTTCCCCCTGGGATCCCATGCCGTCATAGGAGAAGCCTGCGTTCATCCCCAGAGCCCTGTCACTCTGTATCAGGTTGAGGACACCCTCTTTCAGTGCTTCGTTGGGCTCTGTAGACTTTTCAGTTTATAGCCATTCCTTTCCAGTGGCCAGACTTCTTAACGTCGTGGTGGACACCCTGCATCGCTGACATCGGTTGGAGGGAGGTTTCTGTGGATCTTGTCATTGCTGCACTGCCCATGGTCTTCCTTACTTCTGTTTTACCTGCTTTCCTTTCTTCCTTTCTTTCTGTCTGTCCGTCTGTCTTAAGGTCTGAACATGTTTCAAAAGCAGAAGAACCTATTCATAAGCGAGAATGTTTTCCCACTGTGTTTAGCCAAATGGATAGTCCAGGCTATAAACATAGAATTGAATGCAAGTTTCAACTGTGGTCTTATGCCCATGAATGCTTTGGTCAAGGGCTGAGCCCTGGTGGCGTAAGTGGTTAAGTGCAGGACTGCGGTCCATGGCCTTGGCAGTTCAAATCCAGCGGCGGCTCTCAGGAACAGCGCTGGGTAGGTCCCACGACCACCAGAGGCAGTGATGCCCTCCCTCTCACCCCCCCAAAAAAGAAAGCTTTGGTCAACTGGTGTGCAAAATGGTAGGCATTTTCATCTTTTTCTTATTGATAAATTTAGATTTTTAATTCAATGTATCTTTGGGGGAAGGCCTTAGGGATTGTGTCTAGGAGTGGTTTCGCTGTTGCCCTGGGGCCTTTGCATCGTGCTCTTGACTTGCAGAGCCCTTGACGTTGGCCCTTTGATCTTCATGGATGTCTGCTGCTGGCATCTTTCATCCAGAAGGGAACCTCCCCTGATACCTTCCCTGGTAGAACTGGTTTGTTAACTGGCGTAACTTTAGCATTTACTGACGAGTATGGGATGGGATCGACTTAGCGACAGTGTGTACTGATGTTGTTGTTTTGGGAGGAGGGGGGATCTAGAAATCTGATGGCCCAGCTTCATAAAATTCGGTTGATGTGCTATCATTCTCCCTAAACTTAAAAAGAAATTTTGCAGTTTTATCGACCTGTAATTCACCTGTCACTTCAACAGTCCCAGCGTTTTACAATGAGCAGTGCACCTGTCACTGCAGTCCACGCTAGCCTCCATAAGGCTTTAATAAGCTTGTAACAAACCTGGGAAACTTCTTTCCTCTAGTACAGCCTTTCCCAACCTGTGGGTCGCTACCCCTTCGGGGGGGTTGAACGACCCTTTCACAGGGGTCGCCTGATTCATAACAGTAGCAAAATGACCGTTCTGAAGGAGCGATGAAAATAATTTTGTGGTTGGGGGCTCACCACCACACGAGGAACTGTACGAAAGGGTTGCAGCATGAAGAACGCTGAGAACCACTGCTCCAGTGGGGTGTTCCACTTTAGACCAGGTAGAGAATGTCATGTGTTGACGTCTATGGTCTTCCTCGTATGGCCTGCTAGGTATGTAAGTGCCTTTTTAGTCCTGGCGGGAGAAGTTTTTCTTGTTTTGTGTTTTTAATGAATGAGTCATTTAGTGGGAGCAGGAGAAGTTTGGGTAACTGGTCCATTAGGAAGGGGACGAGGTGCTGGAGGGTGCTGTCTGGAGTCTGAGCACGAAAGGACAGCTGGCCCACAGGGGAGCAGAGTGCCCGCTGGGGAGGTAGGAGTCGCTGAAGCAGACTGCTGACGGGTGGTTGCCAGTCTATAAACAGTATCCCACAGGAAAGCAAACTCGCCATCTTGCTGGCACCTTTTAGAAGCTTCTGGACACTAATCAGTCTAGGCATCCCTTTCAATCTGTTTAATCATAGAGCATCCCCTCCCCCCCACCCCCCACCAAATTTATGGTGCAGAAAAACAAATTTAAATCGTCTAAAGGAGGGGTCTTGGGCTGAGCCCCAGTGGCGTAGTGGTTGTGCGGGACTGCATAGTGCGGTGGCGGGTGGCATAGTGATGGCGTAGCGGGACTGCGGCCCACTGGGACAGAGGTTCAATTCCAGCAGTGGGGCTGGGCCTCCTACTCCCACCACCGGAGAGCAGTGATGCCCCCCCCCCAAAAAAAATAAAAAAATAAAAGAGGGATCTTCACTCTACGGCCCGCGGGCCATGTGCGGCCCACCGAGGACATTTACCTGGCCCACCAGGTGTTTTTGCTGCCATGGCTGCCCTATTTAGCAGCCAGCTCTTCTTGGGCCCACAGTCAATTCGTTCATAGTTTTGTTTTCTTCCAACTACAGTCCAGCCCTCCAGTGGTTTGAGGGACAGTGAACTGGCCCTCTGTCTAAAAACTCTGAGGACCTCTGGTCTAAAGCGTTGCAGAGTAGGGCTGAGTCCCGGTGGCGTCGTGGTTGGGCGCAGGACTGCGGCCCACAGGGTTGTGGTTCAAATCCAGCAGCAGCTCTCCAGGAGCAAGACTAGGTCACCTACTCCCACCAGGGGGCAGTGATGCCCCTTTCCCCCCAACAAAAAGAGCCACAGAGTGGCCTCTGCTTATCCACACTGCCCTGGGTCAGGCAACACTGGCCAGCCCCAAACAAACCTGTGCACACTCCAGGCTGGAGCTCACGGAGAAAGCGCCAAAGCCCTCCAGATGCGACATTCCTGCCTGAGCGGCAGTGGGAGAACCACGAGTCAAAATAATCAGAGTCGCAAAGTCGCGTCAGACAGACCGCCGGGGGTCTCCTGTGGGGGTTGGGCAGGGTTTTGTTTTTATCAGCGTCTGCCTGGGTGACTGGGATTTGTCTTGTGAGCAGCAGGCAGCCTGAGGCCCTGAGCTGCCCTCTGCTCTTGCTTCCCCTGTCCCGAGAGCCTTTCGATGCCCTCCCACACCTCTCCCTGCCCTCAAGCTGATTCCAACGCCGCGTGGCCCCAGGGCACGGAGCGCAACTGTCCCCCTGGGTGTCCCAGACTGAACATGTTCAGGGGGCCAGAAGCCTCGTCTTTCTCTCTGGAGCAGCTGGTGCCTTTGAACTGCCGACCTTTACACCCCCGGGACCCCTGACAAGTGCCCGGCAGGCTTTTCATCATCTGCCGGGGCTCACGGAAATAACGTGGACGATAGACTCTGAGATTTTTCAGGAAGGATCAAACCAGGGAATCGGGGTTTCAAAAGAATCTTGAGGGCTGAGCCCCGGTGGCGTAAGTGGTTGAGTGCAGAACTGCAGCCTGCGGGCTTGGCGGTTCAAATCCAGCGGTGGCTGGGTAGCGCCCACGACCACCAGAGGCAGTGATGCCCACCAAAAATTAAAAAAAAAAATTTTTTTTAATTAAGAAAAAAGAATCTTGCGAGCTGAGCCCTGGTGGCGTAGTGGCTGTGCGCGGGACTGCGGCCCACTGGGATGGAGGTTCAATTCCGGCTCCCAGGAGCAAAGGCTGGGCCTCCTACTCCCACCACCAGGGCAATGATGCCTAAAAAAAAAAAGAAAAAAAAAAAAAAGAAAAAAGAATCTTGCAAGGACAAAATAAAACTCAAAGAGCGGCAGTACAAAAAAAAAGCAAAGATTGCTCTGGAGAAGCTGCAGCTCCCCGGAGTGTGAGGTGGCTGCGTCTTTGATTCCAGACGCGCCCCAGCAAGCGTCGCGCCTTCCACACCCCACGTCCGGTGCAGAAATGCCCTGGAAGGGAATGCAGTAATCTCCGCCGAGTGAGAAGCACAGGGGGTTAGCGAGGATGGAAGCGGTTGGGAATGGAGACGTCAGTGCTTGGAGAAGGTGGGAGAGCGTGGACGTGACTCCTAGAATTCAGTGCCTAACAAGCAGGGTTTTCATTGGCCGACGCTTACAAAGCTCTGAGTGCATTTGCAGAGAAATTCACAAATCTTTCAGTGACAGATTTTTCCCCTTCTTTTTTTTGTATTTGTTGTCTTTGCTCTTTTGGAGGGAGGGCATCACTGCCCGCTGGTGGGAGTAGGAGGCCCAGCCTTGCTCCTGGAGAGCTGCTGCTGGATTTGAACCGCCAACCCAGTGGGCTGCAGTCCTGCACACAACCACGACGCCCCGGGGCTCACCCCCGCTCTTTCTTTCCTTAAACAGTGTTACTGGCCTGCGATTTGCATGTCTAATTCAATAGCTCGATGGCTCGGTCACAGTGAGGAGACTGTACAATCGTCGCCACCTCAATTTTAGAATACCTGCCCCTCGCCCCCGTGGTTAACCTGCCTTTAAAATGAACTGTGCAGTTAAAATGCACCTAGTGCTCCTGCCCGCCCCCACCCCTTTTTTGGACGCCAGCTGCTCGAGAGAGAGACTGCCCTTTCTCCTCCCGAGAAGTTACCGTCGTCGCAGAAACCCACGGGGCTGAGTCAGCATCAACACGACAGCAGTGGCTCTGTTTCTTTGTGTGGGGGGTTGGCAAGACTTACGGACCGTATTTTTGTTTGTTTGTTTGTTTGTTTTGGGGGGGGCACCATTGCTATCCGGTGGTGGGAGTAGGAGGCCCAGCCCCACTGCTGGAATTGAACCTCCGTCCCAGTGGGCCGCAGTCCCGCGCACAGCCACTACGCCACCGGGGCTCAGCCCTTATGTACCGTATTTTTTCGACCATAAGATGCACCCAGTTTTTAGGGCAGGAAGACAAGGAAAAAATATTCTGAACCAAATAATATCAGTACACTAAACTGTTTATTACGATAAAGCAAAACACAGTACTAGCTAACAGCTGGAACGCAACAGGGGTGTGGAGAACCATCATCACCATCATTAACAAATGTGGGGAGACCAGTGCTGTGCTCATCACGTGACCTGATTGACATGGAGACTCCGGGAGGCGGGCCTTCCCCTGAACAGACACAGCAACCCACAGCATGCAAACAGCAGCGGACAGTCAGTGGGCGCAGGGGATCATAAACAAATGTTCTGGGCTGAGCCTGGTGGCGTTGTGGTTGGGTGCAGGACTGCAGCCCACGGGGTTGACGGTTCAAATCCAGCAGCTGCTTTCCAGGAGCAAGGCTGGACCTGCTACTCTCACCAGAGGGCAGTGATGCCCCTCCCCCCAAATAAAAACAAAAAAACCCCAAATGTTCTGGGGTACCACCCCTTCGTACATAAGACACCTGCATTTTCCCCCCACTTTTTTTGGGGGGGGGAGTGCGTCTTATGGTCTGACAAATACATCGTGACAAGTGTCTTTGGGAGCGTACGCTTCCTGAAATGCTTAGGTTACTTGAACATTCTTGACCACATGTTCTGAGAAGTGCAAATGTCCTGATTGTCTTCATCTCCCCAAGGTCACTGGCCAGCCTCATCAGGTCAAGTGAGCCCAAAGACCTCCATTCTAGATAGAAACAAGCCCCGAAGGCAAATGCATTGCCACAGTGTCAAGGAAGCCCGCCCTAACACATCATCGATTGTACAGTGATAAAAAGTAAGGATGATAGGAAAGTCAGAGAAGAAGATAGATAGCTAGAAGAGAGATTGAATAATGGAGTCAGACCCATTTCATGATGGCATGCTCAGCCCTGCTTGGTGGTCCACATGGAGAGAGAGCGTTTATCGCTATCCAAGGCTTAAATCCCTTCTGGAGGCGTGATTACAGGTAACCATACACGTCACAGGAAGGGGCTATACAATAGGCATGAGTGTAACAGGAAGGAGATGAGCTGGGTGTGTATATGTAATAGGAAGGGGAGGGACTAGGGGTATTCATGTGACAAGAAGGGTGGGCCCTGGTATCGTAGTGGTTGTGCGCGGGACTGCGGCCCACTGGGACGGAGGTTCAATTCCAGCAGTGGGGCTGGGCCTCCTACTCCCACCACCAGAGAGCAGTGATGCCCCCCCCAAAAAAAAAGGGTGAACCCTAGATTTGTGATGGCATAACCTTGGCACCCATGGGTGGGCTTGACCTCCTTGGGCTCTCCTACAAGAAATTAGTCGACTAGTATCCTCAGAAGGGAGTGGGTCCTACTTAAGGTGGAACAGACTGTACAGCCCGATTGTTCTAGTTGACTGATAGCCCTTAGGGAGAATAACCCCCTGTTGACCTCCAAGTGTACAGTCACTTGCCATGTGTAGCCAGCAGTGAAGTTTGGCATCTATCTGGGGAAGACAACTTGGGAGAAATCGTTCTGTTTCTCACACCACGGAGTGAATTTCAACCCCTGGTGACTGTGACGAAGCTGTGATGCTGTCAGGCCCCCGTGAGTTGGTTCTGCGCTGGAGTGACCCTGCGTCCATCAAAGGACACACTCCCTGGTCTCCCGCTCCTTTCTCACCACGGTTGCTGGGTCAGAGCCCATGGTTGCAGCCAGTGTCCATCCACCTTGTTGGGCCCTCTACTGGACACGATGTCCTTCAGGATTGATCTCTCCTGACAGCTTGTCAGTCAGAGGAAGCTGGCTGGGGGTCTGTCTGCGCCATCGTACCGCAGTAATATAGTAAAGTCATGGACTATGGGAGAGAGAAAAAAATAAAGGAGTCAGACACACTTCATGGCAGCATGCCCAGCTCAGCCCTTCTGCGGGGTCCACCTGCGGGTGGGAGAAGGGAGAGGGGGAGTCTTTACACTCTCAGGATATTTGCAGGTAGACAGAAGACGTGCATATTCTGCAGTTACACAGTCAAAGTGGGTGTGAGCTGAAGGTCCCTGAGCACACAGGTGAGGAAAGATAATACCTGCCTTGGGGGAAGATGTGAGGGCCAGGGAGGTGCCTAGGTGGAGGAGATGGCCAAAGAATGTCTTTCTATAGGGAGACAGAAGCAACCATGTGCTCGCTTTAAGGCAGCATAGCTGGTAGGGAAGAATCAGTGGGGATGACATTTAAAGCAGGGTAATTTACTTGGACTTTTATCTCTTGATTTTATCTCTTGGAATATAAGCTTTTCCGATTCCCTCTGTTACAAGCTGGGGAACGGAGTCCTCGCCCTATTTCCCTCAGCGTTAGTTTCTCACAGATGCCCTCATTCTGGCAGTACTTCTCCCAAGACAGATTTGTTTGTGCTTTTAGCAGTCCCCACACAGTCCTTTCAAGAGTCTTCTCCAGCTCCACAGTTCAAATACATTTTTGTCTTCCTCATTCACTCAACTTGCAAGGGAGGCCACTGGAAACTCCCTGGCGCGGGGCAGGCGCATCCCGGTCACGGTCACAGCTTTTCAACACCGTGAAGCGGTCTCGTGGGGGCAGATTGCCTCAAGGCAGTGCGTCCTGCTTCTTTGGACATCCACGGTGGATCCCAGCAACGTATACGCCCATCAGCCGATGTAGGAAGCACAGTCTGATGAGCATGCAGACACATACTGTCCACACTCGTCCATGTGGGCTGCAACTCCTGTCATCCTGTGGCTGCAGCGTGGGGGCTTGGGAGCCGGGTCATACAGCCTGCTCCCCACATCATGATCACGCAGGCTCCTTGTGAAGACCACGGGTCACATGTGCTCCGGGCAGTTGGGCCGGGCCCGGACACATTTCCACCCAGGGCACCCCCTCACACTCCGGTGCCCTACGACCTGGCGTGGTGGAGGTTTCAACGGGTGGGCTGAGGCCCCTTAAGGTCTGGAGTGGAAGGGTGATATGGACTTTCCCCAGGAGGGACTTGGGTCTTGTGGCCAGCAGGTAGGAAGGGGCTATCCCTGGCCTTGGGGGTGGAGAGTCTCCTCCAGGAGAGAGTGGATATGTGTACGTGTGTCACTGTGTGTGCTCACATGAGCCTCTCACGCTCACACTCCAGCTGAGGTCCCCTCAGTGGGTTCAGTGACTCTTCCTAGACGGATGTCCTAGTCAACACAGCCCCTTCCAAGACAAGCTCTGTGGGTGACAAGGTATCGGGGTGCAGGGGTGGTGAACCAGGGCCCCTGGTGCTGAGCAAGTGCCCGTGGGGGGCAGGGTGCACAGTTGGGCGCTTGGTGACCCAGGTGGCCCCACAGGCACAGGTGACCAAGCTGAGCGAGGAGATGAGCTTGCGCTTCCTAAAGAGGGAGGCTAAGCTGTGTGGCTTCCTGCAGAAGAGCTTCCTGGCCCTGGAGAAGGTGCGCTGTGGAGGAAGAGGTGGGGGGAACTACAGGTGGGAGGTGTAGGGAGGGTTGTGGCTGGGGGGGACTGTAGGTGGGGAGGTGGAGGAGCCAGTGGGGGAACAGCTGCAGGTGGGGAATGGATGTTGTGTTGGTGGGGATGGAGGGAGGTGGAGGGCCAGTGAGGATGGACACAGGTTGTGTGTGGGTAGGCAGTGCAGTGGGAAGGCAGGCCACTGTTGGGTGGGGCAAAGTCATAGGAGGTAGGGCCAGCTGTCAATGAGAAAGGACGTGGGAGCAGCCAGCAGTTGGTTGGGGCGGAGGTGGGGTGGGGGTGGGTGCGTGGCTGTGCCCGCTGATGAAGTTTAAAAAGGGTTCCAGGGGCTGAGCCCTGGTGGCGTAGTGGTTGTTCGCGGGACCGCGGCCCACTGGGATGGAGGTTCAATTCCAGCTCCACGGAGCAAAGGCTGGGCCTCCTACTCCCACCACATGAGGGCAGTGATGTCCCCCCCCCAAAAAAAAAAAGAAAAAAAAAGGGTTCCCTAGTTGCGGAGGGCGGCGCTCAGACAAGACCCGGTTTTGGAGGGAGGGACTGCAGGGAGTGGCCAGAGGGCGTGGTGATGTGGTGTGGGCGGGGCCTACTGGGCTGGGGGCCCAGATGGCCTCTGAAACCGATGGACTGGCCCTTCTCCCGCCACCCCCCACTTCCGGGCGCAGAAGATGAAAGCGGCCGAGGGCGCCCGGCTGCAGGCGGAGAGCGGCCTGTGGGAGGAATTGGAGAACCGCTGGCAGAAGCTGCAGAAGCAGAACGCTGAGCACGTGCTGGCCCAGCGCGGGAAGCGTGAGGTCCGCGGGCTGGACGCAAGCTTGGGGCTGGGCGGTGCAGTCGGGGCTGGGGCCGAGCTGGGACAAGGGGTCTCAAGGCTTTTTTGCCCAGCAGCAGGAAGAATCCCACCTTCTAGAACAGTGTCGGGGCCTGGACAGGGTCGTGGTCCAGCTGACCAAGTTCGTCCGACAGAACCAACTCTCCCTGAACCAAGTCCTGCAGGCTCGGTAGGTATGCGCAGGGAACCAGGAGGGGGTTGGGGAATGGGCCCGCAGGACAGGACCAGCCCCCCCCCCTCCCCCCAGGGTCAGGCCCCTGGGTTCCCCAAACCGTCCGGGCTCTTCTAGAAGCCCAGGAGCCAAGGGCGCACGCCACTCCGCCCCTTGACGCTGAGGGCGGCCACTCCGTGACCCTGGCTCCAGGGATGTCCACGGGCACTTGGAGACCAACCAGTCCGGAGAGCTGGCCACCTACCTGCAGGAGAACCTGGAGGCCGTGCGGCAGGCCGGAGAGCTGGCCCAGCAGGAGACGCACAGCACGCTGGGGCTGGTGAGTGACCGGGAGCGTGGGGTGTGCCGCGCCTGCGCACAGACGGGCACACGCCCTCCACGGGACCCCGCTGGCCGTCAGCTCAGGGAGAAGAGCCAGAGCCTGGAGGTGTCGGTGGAGGAGCTGACCAGGCAGGTGAAGGACCTGGGAGCTCACTTGTCAGCCCTGAGCTGGAGGCTGGACCTGCAGGAGCAGACCCTAAACCACCGGCTGTCGGAGGTGAGCCCAGGGCAGACAGGAGGGGGGGGGAAGCCCCTCCAGAAAGGTGGGGATGGGTCGGGAGCTCAGGATGACCTGACCTGGCCCAGCAAACTAGCTTCAGAGCCTTGCCAGCCCCTTTGAAGGAAGCCCCGCACCCTTAGAGGGTGTTCATCTGCCCCCCTACCTGCCCCCCACCCCGACGCGGATCTACTCTGCCTCTGCTTCTGGCAGGGGCAGGGCTGGGCCGTGCTGTCGGCTGTGTGGTTTGAGATGTCTCATAAGCAGATCCGTCCAGCGCTTGCCTTTTGTGCCCGAGTTGCGCTCAGCGTGGCAGCATTTTTCTTGATGGCCAAGTCATGCTCTTTCATGTATGGGAGGGCGACATGTTGCTAGTCCATTCACCCATGGGGGAGAGGGGAGCGCGGGGAGGGTACTTAGATGACATCTACTGTTTTTTGTTTTGGGGCATCACTGCCCTCTGCTGGTGGGAGTAGGAGGCCCAGCCTTAGCTCCTGTGGAGCCGCTGCTGGAATTGAACCTCCATCCCAGTGGGCCGCAGTCCCGCACACAACCACGACGCCACCGGGCCTCAGCCTATGACATCTACTTTTAATGGTTACATGTACTTTGGGGGAGACCCTTTAGCTTCTTCTCAGGTCTGCCCTGTGGCCTCACGGGGTGTGGTCCGAGCAGCCCTGAGGTGCCCGGGGGTCCTGCCGGCTGCCTTCTCGCACCCACGCTATCGACATCTGTGCTATGCAAATTCGGGGGGAGGGGGTGGCACAGGGTCTTCTGTGAGTGTGCCAGCGCCGCCTCCCTGGGCCAGGCCGAGAGTGTCTACGTGGCGGTGTCCTTGCACAGAGCCAGGTGGCTGCTGGTGGCCACATGTACCCCAGGCGCTCTCTGCCTGCAGTATGGACTTCTGGGTCCCGCAGACACTTCTCCCCGGACCCCCAGGGCCTCCACTGGAGGGGTCCACTGCCTGCCCACCTGTCCTCCCTCTGGGACTCGGCCCCTCACGGGGCTTTGCTTGTCCCAGGTGAAGAGCGAGTGGGAGAGTCCCGGGAGGAAGCCCCTGGAGGACCTGGCCCGGTGGCAGCAGGAGACAGAGTTGCACCTGAGGGAGGTGCAAGAAAAGGTGGACAGTCTCCCCCAGCAGGTGGGTGGGGATGTGGGCGACGGGCACAGGTGTCCCTGTCCCTGTTCCCTGCTGGCCTGTGCCAAGATGACCCACCCTTCCCTCCTCTCCCCTTTCCCATGTCTCCCATCCCTTCTTCTCCCCCTTCCTCCCTCCCCTCCCCCATGTCTCCCTCCTCTTTCTCTTGTCCCACCCATCTTTCCCTCCCGTTTTCAGCTGTCATCTTCTGCCCCCGCCGCCCCCTCTTTCTCTAGTCCCTCCTCCCTTTCCCTCCCCCTCTCTCTTGTCCTCCTCCTCCCCCTCTCACTCTTCACGACCCAGCTGTTTCATGCTGGGGGTTTGGGGTGCAGAGGGAAGGAGGTGTCACCGGCCTGCCTGACCCTGTCTCTGGCCCTGGCCTGCCCGTGCTCAGATAGAAGGGGTCTCAGACAAGTGCTCCCTGCACAAGAGCGAGTCAGACCTAAAGATCGCCTCGGAGGGCAAAGCCAGGTGAGGGATGACAGCAGGGGACACCCTTCCTTCCTCCTTGTCCTGCCCACACACCTGCCACGTGCTGTGCTGCTCCAGGGCCACTCACAGCCTCAGCTCACCCCCCAGGGCTCTGGTCTAGCAGGCGGCTGGGTGGGCCCTGCTAGGGGTGTCCCTACCTGGGGACCCTCTCCTGAGCATCCCCAGGTCCTCAGAGGAGAGAACTCTGGCCCAGCCTCTCTGCCTGCACAGCCTGGCCATCAGTGGGCCCTGTCCATCACCCGCCCCCTGCCCCACTGACTCCCCAGAGCTGGGCGTCCAGCCCTCCATGCCCACAGGGAGGTCCAGGTGGAGGCGGTGCGGCAAGAGCTAGCAGCCCTGCTGTCTTCTGTGCAGCTGCTCAAGGAGGGCCAGCCGGTCCGCAAGATTGCTGAGATCCAGGGCAAGCTGGCCACCGTAGGCCCGGGCCCCGGGGGTGGGACGGGCAGCAGAGCTGGGGGTCTTTGGCTGTGAGAAGGAGGGAACCTGTGGTACTTTCACCCACCCCACCCCACCCCACCCGATGGGGCCAGAGTCCCCAGGGGTTGAGCATCAGATCCAGGACAACCAGCCCAGAGGATGTTACTTGGCATCCTCAGCTGCCCAGATGGCTGACCTGAGGAGTGTCAGCGACAGGAGACTCCAACACCCTACCCCACCCCCACCCCCACCCCCACCCCCACCCCCACCCATTGCCCCGTCCCAGTTATCTCTGCACCCAGGTCCCTTCTGTCCCTATCTTATTGTGAAGAATGAGGAGGGCAGGAATCAGGAGGGCTGGGCCTAGCCTCAGTGGGGCTGTTGGGAAGCGCCCCGCCTCCCACGACGGCGGCGCCGTGTCCAGTTCCAGAGCCAGATCATGAAACTGGAAAGCAGCATGCAGGACAACAAGATCATCCAGAAGCTCAAGTTTAATACGGAGACCAAGCTGGTGAGCCGCCCTCCTGCCCCGCCCGCCAGCGGGTCTGCCCAGCTCCCAGTCGGGTGTGCCTGGCGGGTTCCGACCAGGAAGCAGAGACCCTGACCCGCAGTCTGACTCCACATCCCCTGGGGCGGCCCCTCGTCCCACCGCCCCTCGCGGTCGCCCGCCCCAGTGACGGCCTGTCCCGCCAGCGCGTGGAGGAGATCGCCACGCTGCGCGAGAGCGTGATGCGGCTGTGGAGCGAGGAGGGCCCGTGGGCGCTCACTCTGGGCAGCCGTCGGGTCCTCATGTCCCTGGTGCGCCAGCGATTCTTCGTGAAGGACGCGGCGGCCTGCGCGGAGGGCTCCGTGAACCACTGGGGCGTCTACCAGGCCGCCAGGTGGGCAGTGGGGCTGGCCTGGCCTGGGCAGGGCGGGCAGGGCTGCAGGGACGGTCCCCGAGCCGCTGTCTGGCAGGTGGCTGCAGTGGAAAGCCATCCTCCTGAGACTGGTGCCCCAGCGGAGAGCGAGCGCGGTCCGGGAGACGTCGCGCGGCACGGAGCCAGGCACGGACCTCCCGTCGTTGCCCCCTCCCCAGCAATAAACCGCTAGCACGGCAGACCCCAGTCGGACCCTCTGACTTAGCCGCCTCTGCACCGACCCTGGCTGGGCTCCGGGGGGGGCGGGAGGGAGCCAGTTGGGGGTGGTGACGAAGCTCTCCCAGCAACCCCCGCCCCGGAGGGCCTCTGGGTGCCAGTGAAGCCTGGCTAGGAGGGAGCGAGTCCCTTGACCCTCAAAAAAGACCCTCACTCGAGTCCTGGCAGAGCTCTGGCCAGATTCCCTCCATCCGCAAGGCCGCTCCCTCTCCCCCACCTCCACCCCTCCCTGAGGGAGGAGGGGTTTGGGGCAGGGGCGGAGTCTGGGAAGGGGTTTCTGGGCAGTGGGCGGGGCCTGTCCTGCTCTTTAGCCACAGAGAAGGTGGGCTTTGTTGACTCAAATCCGGGCTGGGGCCGTGGTGTTTGCTTGTCGTCCAGAGCGCAACGGCCCTTCTTCCTGGCTCTGAGAGAACCGGGCACTAGCTGTGTCCCCGAAGGGGCCTCGAACCCCCACAGCCGCGGGGTGGGTGGGCAATGGCAGGTGCAGTTCAGCCCCCTGAGACCTCAGACCCCTGCGGGCTCCTCCCCCCATCCCGTGCGCTTGTCCAGGGGGCCATCCTGGGGGCAGCGGAGGGTGGTCGCCAATTGCGCGGAGCCCAGCCTCTCCTGCAATGGTGGTGGGGGGGGGGGGGGCGAACATAAGGTAACCTTGGGTCCCCAGCCCTCTGGCTAGGCCTCTGCCAGCGACGCCTCATCCAGGACTTGACTGTCGGGCCCGGGGCCCGGCAGCTCGGGGCCAGCCTCGGCCGTCCAGTTGGCCAGCAGGTCACTGAAGTCCGGCGTGCCTGGGCGCAGCAGACCCAGGGCGTTGGGCGCCGGCTCCTTCCAAAAGGAGGCGGGCAGCTGCCTCTGGGTCATGGGCGTGATGTGGCCGTACTTACGCTGCAGCCTCAGGCCGCGGCCGGTGCCAGGCCCCGCGCAACGGCCCAGCCCAAACTCGAACAGCTCGGCCAGCGGGCCCAGCGCCGGACGCTCGGCGGGCTCGGGGCTCGCCCCCTCGGGAGTCGCGCCCCGGGCCTCGCGCACCAGGTCGGCGTAGTAGCGCTCGCGGGCAGACCTGGCAGCTGGCCGACCGTGCCCGCCCAGCTCCCGGGGTTCAGGCTCTGGCCGCTGCCCTTGGCGTCCAAAATAGCGCTGTATGTCTCCGCTGATGAGCTCTGAGAAGCGCAGCAGACGCCGCGCGGTCTCAGGGCTGCTGGGACCCTCAGGGGCCGTCCCAGGGGTGGCGCCTGAGCTGGGCGGGCACGGGCTGCAACCCCCAGGCTCTTGGATTTGCTCGGCCACTTCCTCTTCCTCTTCCTCCTCCTCTTCCTCCTCCTCCTCCTCCCAGGTTTCTGAGAGCTCGGGCTCTGAGCGCAGGAAGGGCAAGTGGAAAGGGCTGGCCAGCTGGAAGTCCAAGAGGGGCTGTGCCACCCTGGTAGCCATCTCCTCCCTGTCCTGGGGTCACCAGGCTCTGAGGGCAGCAGACGCCGG
>PVJH01039870.1:0-16115 GCA_004026705.1 Nesogale talazaci | reverse complement strand
GGAAATAGTATTTGATGTCCCCCCACCATTCTTTGCTATCAGCTGTACAAAACAGGTGGTAGTTTGGCCCTTGGCTCATATGTTGCCAGTCCCTTCTTTACACTGTAGTAATAGATGTTCATAGCAGAAGATGTTCATAGGCAACCTGTATTTCCTGAATACTCCATGTTTACCTGGGGCCCTCTGGTGGCTGAAGGAACATAGAACAAATGTCTTAAATAGTCAGAATTCCTGAATTTTGAGTATTGTAGAATTAGATATCTGGACATAGGACCGTTTATCATAGTAACATTGTAGTAGCTACTCATACCATTTCCAGAGGTAGCACTCTAAATTTTGTATTCAGATTTCTGTAATGCTTTAAGACTTTCTGTTTTAAAATCTGTTTGTTTCATCTAAATAGTGTCAACCACCACACCTGCCACTTGGTCCTACTGTGGTGACGTGTGTGTTGCTGTGATGACGCTGGAAGCT
Organism: Nesogale talazaci; assembly: GCA_004026705.1. Lineage (NCBI taxonomy): Eukaryota > Metazoa > Chordata > Mammalia > Afrosoricida > Tenrecidae > Nesogale > Nesogale talazaci. The sequence goes on along the minus strand of PVJH01039870.1, from coordinate 15,641 downwards.
ATGTCAGTGCTATTCCAAATGCTATCAGGGTCACCCAAAGTGAACAGGTTCCGACAGCTTCTCAGTCAAGGACAGACTGTGAAGAGTTGTGCTCTTGCAGAACTTTTATGTGGGATCGAGAGGGAGTCGCACGAACAGAACAAGGGAACATTACATGGTTTAAAGTCGGGAAAGGCGATTATCAGGGTTGCATCCTCTCACCACACTTACTCAGTGTGGATTGCTGAGCAAATACCAGAGCAGCTGGATTAGATGAAGATGAATGTAGCAACCTTCAGTGTGCAGGTGACAGTTTTGTCTGCTGAAAATGAGGTGGGCTTGACACTTGCTGATGAAGATCAGGGAGTGCAGCTTTCATTAGAGATTATAATTCAGTCTAAAAACAAACCCTCACCGCTGGTAACATCATGTTAGTGGAGAAAAGACTGGAGTCAGTGCTCATGGAAGCTGCAATCGGGAGATCAAACAACACATGGCATTGAGTAAATCTGCACACACCTCTTTAAAGTGTTACAAAGCAAGGAGGCTCCTTTGAAGACTAAGGTGCTTCTCACCCAAGCCATGGTACTTTTAGTCACCTCGTGTGCACGTGAAAGCCAAACATTGAATAAGGGAGACTGAAGAATAATTGATGCATTTGAATTATGTTGCTGGCAAATATCGAAAGCACCGTAGACTGCCAAAAGAACAAATAGATCCACCCTGGAAGTTGTACAGCCAGAATGCTTCTTAGAGGCAAGCCTGGCAAGCCTTCCTCGCATGTACTTTGGGCATGTTGTTAGTAGAAAGCAATCCTTGGAAAGGACATCATGCTTGGTGAAGTCGAGGTCCAGTGAAAAAGAGGAAGACCTACAAGATGGGTGTCACGGGGGCTGCAATAGTGGACTCAGTTTGAGGATGGCGCAGGACCAGACTGAAGTTCTGTCGTAGACAGGCTCGCTGTGAGCTGGAACCAACCATCAGTTTGAGTGAATTTCATTGTCGCCTGCAGGAATCGCATTGCTAGTCGCCGTAGAGTTGACTGTGACTCCTTTGCCCCCATCATGAGTCATGCCTGTTTGACCTGATGTGTGAGCAGTAGAACTGCAGACAAGTTTTCAAAGCCTGTCTGCCCACACACGTCCGAGTGGTTCCCTTCAGACTGTTAGCGTTTTGGTTGCTAGTCAAGCACTCAATGGTTTGCGCCACCCTGAACTATGTAAAATGGCCTTAGTAATTAGTAATTGATTTAGATTAGACTAAGAAGCCTTCCATGGATGTCTGAAATCCCTTTTTAATACTCTTTGTGACTGGAGTCTGAAGAATTAAATTCCCAGCTGTGATGGTTCCTAAATTTATTATTAGTAAAATAATGAAATGGACTGAACTATTTATAAATATTTAGAAGGAAAATACAATTAAACAGTTCTTAGAGAACAAATTGTTCTAGATGATTCTATGGTGGTAGACATTTTGGTCTGTTTGTAACTAGTAGAAGCTAATTAATTGTGACTGGTGTTATAGGTGACTTCACTACTGATGAGATGTTAGACATAATCTACTGGGAATGTTTGAGAAAGATTTTTTCCCCCTTTATCTAAAAGACACAGGAAAGTTATTTTTCTTCCTTTATCTGGAGGTAGTGTCTGGTGGTTTGTCTAAGAATGACAGTTAGCTGTTTTCGTTTTTAACCATCCTGAGGATGAAGATGTCAGGGAATACTTTGTGGTTTAAAGATTTTTGGAAGAGTGCAGAGATAGGACTCGGGGGAAAAAGAAGTAAGACTGAAGGATACCTTAGTTGTTTTAAGAATAGTTTTATATTTAGACAGTTTTATATTTTTTAAGACAGTCAAGAGAATTCAGTGTACACTGCACTCACTTTCCCCTGTTGTTAACCCCCGTACTTTAGTAAAGAGTAATAAACTAGTACCTGTCTATTGTAAAGGAGGCCTGGTGGCACAGTGGTTCCATGCTTGGCTCGTAACTAACATCTGAAGGTTAGCAGTTCAAATGTACCAGCTGCTTCACAGGAGAAAGATGTGACAGTCTGCTTTCGTAAAGATTACAGCTTTTGAAAGCCCAAAGAGGGTTTCTACTCTCCCATGTGACTTGGTGATTGTGGATTACTATCAACTTTAATTTTTTCCTAGTGTTTTTACTTTGTTTTAGGATTCCATGTAGGAAAAGACGTTTTGTTTAGTCATCGTGCCTTCTTGAGGTTTCTCTTGGCTGGGACAGTTTTTCAGACTTTCCTTGTTTTTGATGACCTTGGCTTTAAGAAATACTGGTCAAGGGGCTGAGCCCCGGGGACGTAGTGGTTGTGCGCGGGACTGCGGCCCACTGGGATGGAAGTTCGATTCCAGCTCCTCGGAGCAAAGGCTGGGCCTCCTACTCCCACCACCTGAGGGCAGTGATGCCCCCCCCCCCCCAAAAAAAAACCAAAAACAAAACAAACAAAAGAAATACTGGTCAAATATTTTTGAGAATGGAGTTTTCAAATGTTTCCCCCTTAAAATTAGACGGGCTTGTGAGTTGGGGAGTGGAAACTCAAAGGAAGTGCCATTTTCATTGCCTGTCAGGGATGCACACTATCAGCGTGACTTACCACTGTTGAAATTAACCTTAGTCATCTGGTTGAGGGAGTGTTTGTCAGTCAGGTTTCTCCTCGGAAAGTTAGTCTGCTTTTCCATTTTCGTACTATACTCCGGAAGGAAATCACCATGTGCAGCCCACACTCAGGGGTGTGGAAGTTATGCTCTGCCTCCTAAGCTGAGAGTGGCCACGAAAGTGGAATTCTTCTGCATGGGAGATTTGTCCCGTTTATTTGTTTATTCAGTAATTATGTCAGCATGGCCTCCTGTTTTTTACTTTGGCCTATCACCCAGTTCCGCTTCATTGCTTGCATTGCTCCTGCCCTGCCAGGTCTTTTGTTCAGTTTACCCCTGTGCCTTTTGGTTACAACTCCATCCTTGTGTGTGTTTTTAACACTGTCACTTTCAGTTTGTTGCATATTGAGTAGCTGTGAATCAGGACTGAATTGACAGACCTAACAATAGGAGCGTCACTTTCTGCACTTCAAGATGCTCCCAGCGCATAGTGTATATTTTCAACCTTATTTTTTGCATTGATATGTAATTGATGTCATGAAATTCACCGTTTTAATGTTTACAGTTCTGTGGTTTTTAGTCTAAGGTAACAAAGTTCAGTTTCTAGTTACAGAGCATTTTCCTCACCCCCAATGAAGCCTCTACTCAATAACAGTTGCTTCCCCTCTACATCCTTCCCTCTATGGACTGGCGATTCTGGACATTTCCTATGCACTCTGGGGTCTCTCGCGTCTGTTTTCTTTTATCATAAATATTTGAAGGTTGATTCATATTATTGCATGTAAGTATTGAATTCCTTTTCATGACAATAATATTTCATTGTATGTATATATGCCACACTTCATTTATCTACTCACTAGGTGATGTACATTCCCCACTCCCACCCTCGCTTTTTGGCTAGTATGAATAACACTTTTTATTCTCACTTGAACTATTTTGAGTCTAGATTTCTTTTAGCTACAGATAACCTAAGGATAGAATCTTATTGGTTTGTTCTGTTTTGGGCATCACTGCCCACTAAGGATATAATCTTGAACTGAGAAACTTTGTGTTGATTCTTTGTATCTGTTGAAACAGGATGATGTGGCTGTCTAGCTTTGTTATACTGTTAACAGTGACGGGGAACTTTTTTTGACTTCAGCTTGCTTGCTGGACGGTAGTCAGAATGTGTGATAAGTCAGCACTGATGTAGGGATAGAGTGAAAGAACTTCAGCTGTGGTCCCCGTGGCACTTATACTGGAGAGAATTATTTAAGAGTGTCGCTCAGGAAAGCCCCTGACATTCTGTGAAGAAATGAAAACTCGGCAGGAGGAGCGCCCTGGCCTACCTCTACCAACAACAGGCAAAACCTTCGCCCAGCGTGCTGTGGGCTTAGCCTGTCTTTCTCTTTTCCTTCTTGAAATGGGAGCAGTCGGGAAGTGAATTCATTCTTTAGCCTTTCACCTCTGTTACCACTTTTGAAAAATTTCTCTCTTATCTAGAGAACATTCCTTAACTTCAAGTGCTCAGGCATCTTTTGGTATTAATTAAAATGGTCTGGATTATTTGAGTGAAAATGCATTCTTACTTTAGAAGTGTGAATTCCCTTGAAGTTGTTTACATCCTCCAAGATTATGCTTGTCATATCTTTTATAACCTTGACGCTTTTGATGGGGAGAGAATTCATCAACTGTGCTATTGTGTCTTGTCCAACTCACATGGGACCCATAGGGATTCCCGAGGCTGTACATTATTCTGATAAGATCTGCTGGTGGCTTTAGACCTCTGACCTCGCAGTGAGCAGCCCAGTGTCTAACCTGTCACAGTAGCACGGCTCCTTCCTGGGTGCGTACTGCTCATTTATTTGGTAGACTGTATCTCCTTTTGGTTTGGGCTGAACTTGTCAGGCTTGAAGTCCTTGGGTGGCAACAAATGGGTTAAGCACTCTGCCGCTGACACAGAGGCTGGCGCTTCCAGCCCACCCAGAGGCTCCTCAGAAGAAAGGCCTGGTGATCGGATTCTGAAACTCTAGCACCTAGAGTTTAGTTCCCAAACTTACGTGGTCTACTGCCCTCTTAAAAAAAAATTCCTCATGGCCTCCCTAGCAATGAAAACCCTTTGTACTTCAGCCCAGAATCCAGGATAAAGTATAGGTATCCTGTGCTCTTACAATGCCCTTAAATCATTCCACATATGCACCGGGGGTGGGGGCGGGGGCAGTGGCGCCCACTTTGGGAAACTATGCGTCTAGCCAATGAAAACTCTGTGAAAGACCATTGCATTTGACATGTGTGGGTCAACGTGGAGTGTAATGGACAGTACGCCACCGGGGCTCAGCCTCTCCAGCATCATTTATTAAAGAGTTCATCTTTACCCTCATGATTGAGATGCCACCTTTATCAATATGAAATTTCTGTGTGCACTTAGGCTTGTTTGGGGGGTATCTATTCCATTGATGTATGTGTTGATCTAAACTTCATGGTATGTACCTTTTTTTTTTTTTAAATTAGAATCATTTTATGGGCTGAGCCCCGGTGGCATAGTGGTTGTGCGCGGGACTGTGGCCCACTGGGTTGGAGGTTCAATTCCAGCTCCCAGGAGCAAAGGCTGGGCCTCCTACTTCGACCACCTGAGGGCAGTGATGCCTTAAAAAAAAAAAAGTACATAAGAATCATTTTATGGGGGACTCGTACATCGTTTTTCACAATACATAAATATATGTATACTGTCCCAGGCACCTTCATATGTCTGCTGCCATCATCATTCTCCAAACATCTACTTTTCCACTTGAGCCCTTGATAGCAGCTTCCCATCCTTTCCCCTCTATCCCTGCTCCCCCTCCCCACCAACCCTCAATACTTTATAAATGATTATTGTTCTGTCATGTCACCCTGCCTGACATCTCCCCCCTTTCCCCACCGCTCATCGGATGTCTGTCCTCCAGATAGGAGATTATGTGTAGATACTTGAAGTTGACTCCATCTCTCTACCCCACCTTCTCTCCACCCAGTCTCACCACTGGCCCCGAGGGGCTCATCTGTCCCGGGTTCCCCATATCTTCAGCTCCCATCTCTACCAGTGTACCTTCTCCAGTCCAGCTGGATTTGTGAGGTAGAGTTGGGACCATGACAGTTGGGGGAGGCAGCCTTCAGGAACTAGAAGAAAGTTGTATGCTTCATCACTGTCTCACTGCACCTTCTATGGCCTGTCTCCTACCTGCGACTCCCCTGTAAGGGGATGACCAATTGCCCACAAGTGGGCCCACACGGGTCCCCATTCTGCTCTCCACCTCATTCGTAGTGATGTGGTTCTTGTTCTTTGATACTTGATACATGCTCCCTTCGACCCCTCTTGATCACACAGCCTGGTGTGATTCTTCCATGTGGACTTTGCTCCTTCTACGCTCCACAGCCCCTCGTTTATCTTCAAGCCTTTAAGACCCCAGACACTTTATCATTTGGTAGCCGGGAACCATCCATTTCCTCCACTATGTTTGCCTCTGTACCCATTTGTCTTAAGCGATCATACAGGGAGGGTGGGCACATATTGATAAGATTTTTGTTCTCTGATACCTGGTACCTGATTCTTTCAACACCTCATGGTCGTACAAACTGGTGTACTTCTTCTATGGTGGGCTTTGTTGCTCCTGAACTAGATTGCCGTTTGTTTATGCTCAAGCCATTAAGACCCCAGGCACTATATCTGTTGATAGCTGGGCACCATCAGCTTTCTTCACCACTCTTGCTCATGCCCCCACATGTCCTCAGTGGACCCCTCGGGAAAGTGGGAACACAGTGATATGTTTTTTTCTGTTTGATGCCTGCGACCTAATCCTTTAAACACCTTGTGCCCACACTGGCTAGTGTGATTCTTCTGAGTGTGACCACTTCTCAGCTAGATGGCCCTTGTTTATCTTCAGGCTTTTAAGACCCCAGATGCTATATCCTCTGATAGCTGGACACCATCAGCTTTCTTCACCACATTTGCTTATGCGCCCATTTTACTTCAGTAATCGTATTGGGCCAGTGAGTATCATGGAATATCAAATTCATAGAACAAAGTATTCTTGCATTGGGGGAGCACTGGGGTGAAGGCCCAAGGTCCTCCTGTTAAATACTGCTACCCCAGTATTTAACCTATAAATATATGTTCTTAGATTTATTCCCTGCTTGTCATAGATAATTATATTTAGTATGTACTTGCCTGTGTTTAGACCTCTGCAAGTGCCCTTTGCCTTCTAATTCTTTCCTCTATTTCCTTCCATCTCCCTCCCGTTCCCCCATCATGCTCCACCGTCATTGGAGTTTCAGTACTTCCTCTCAGTTACATTACCTTTGCTTAAACCCTACTAGACCTCTGACACTCCCTGCCACTGATTCCGGACCACTTGTTGTTCCTCTCGCCCATGAACTTGTCCGTGTACCCCCTTTCTCCCCACCCCCCATTTCCCATTCCCCCCAGGAACAGTCAGACCCGTCATTCTCTCCTCTGACTGTCTAACCAGGATGCTCCCTTCTTGATTCGGTTCATTTTGGGGAGGTCAGTCCGCAGTGCTTCCCCTCCATGTGACCTCCGAAATGTCCTCTGTCACCGTCTGTTTCAGTAGAGAGACAGTGTAACACGTCTTGTTGTTTGCCCAGTTCTTCCTGTGACCCATTAGGTCCCCGAAGGGGCGTAGTCCTCTTGAGCATCATGTGCCAGCGTGGGGATCAGACCAGCTCTCGCTCTCTCCCTCCCTTCTTGCCTTTCTCCCTGTGGGGTAGCATGCTGGCCCCTCTCCCAACCTGTTCTCTGTCACTCCGACTTGCAGGGGAGGGGGTCGATCTAGCTCTGGTTGTGTCTGGCCCTGTAGCTCTCTCTTTTCATGCATCCTTCCATGTGTCCATGCTGTCCTCATGGTTGGGGGCTACAAGGTAGGATCTGCATGCCCACTCCGGCTTCTGTGGAGATAAGACTGGTACTCTTCCCTCTGGGTGGGTTAGTGCCCTGTTCCCTCCGTTACCCTTTCACTTTTGAACTCCCTTTTTCTCCCTCCCCTCTTTTCCTTCTCCCATTACTCAATTGCACCCAGCATGTACCTCCCTGGGTTTGGTCCACTCTCCTCCCCTTACCCTAAATCTCAACCCAACTGTTAGGATATTGGAGTCTTCTATGCCTACCATTGCAGGTTACACTTACCTCAGGGGACTCATACAGTACTTCTCCTTTTGTGATTGACTGACTTTGCTTAGCATACTTTCCTCTAGTTTTTCCCATGCAGAGATGTGTTTCATGTGCTCATCAGTGCTTTTGAGTGAGGCATAGCACTCCAGTGTGTGTATGTGCTAGAGCTTGCTGATCCACTCATCTCCACTCATCTACCAATGGTATTTTAGATTGTGAATTGTGCTGCAGTAAACATTGGCGTGCATACCACTGGCTGTGGTTTATTTCTTACCTCTTCTGCATATATACCCAGTAGCGGGATAGCTGGACATGGTATATTTTAATGTGTGTAAGAGCCAGTCTTTCTTTGTAGTTTTTCTTTCTTTCTTTTTTTTAAGTCATTTTATTGGGGGCTCTTACAACTCTTATAACATTTCATACATCAATTGTGTCAAGCGTATTTGTACATATGTTGCCATCATTTCCAAAATATTTTTACTTGAGGTGTCACTATAAGCTTTTTTTTTAAATTATTTTATTGGGGGCTCATATGGTTCCTATCACGATCAGTACATAAATCAATTGGATGCAGACCACATTTGCACATTTATTACCATCATCATTCTTGAAATATCCTCCTTCTACCTAGGTCCCTGGTACCAACTCCCCATATTTTCCCTCCCACCTCCCCAACCCCCTCCCCTATGAATCCTTAACAATTTACAAATTGTTATTATTTTGTCATCATATATGGTCTGATGTGTCTCTTCACCCACTTCTGAATTATCCCTGTTTCTGACTCCAATGTACATCCCCTGGTCTAGCTGGATTTGTAAGGTAGAATTGGGATCATGATAATGAAGGGAGGAAGCATTTAAGAACTAGAGGAAAGTTGCATATTTCATTATTGCTACACTATATCTTGATTGGCTCGTCTCCTCCCTACAACTCCTCTGTAAGGAGATGTCGTTTTACATATTGATGGACTTTGGGTCTCCAATCTGTACTCCCCCTCTTTTATAATGATATAATTTTTAGTTCTTTGATGCCTGATTACTGATCTCTTTGACACCTCATGGTCACTCAAGCTGGTGTGCTTCTTCCATGTGGGCTTTGTTGCTTCTGAGCTAGATGACTGCTTGTTTACTCTCAAGCCTTTAAGACCCCAGCTGTTACATCTTTGATAGCCGGACGCCATCAGCTTTCTTCACCACTTTTGCTTACGGACACATTTGTCCTCAGTGCTTCTGTTGGGAAGGTGAGCATATTGGAATGCCAATTTAATAGAACAAAGTGTTCTTGCATTGAGGAAGTACCTGAGTGAAGACCCAATGCCCGTCTGCCGTCTTAATACTAACCCTGTAAGTGTATGCACATAGATCTATTTCCCCACCACATATAAATGTATTCACCTATGTATATGCTTGTATTTAGAACTCTGTAAATGCCTGTTACCACCCCCTCCCTCAGTTCTTCCCTCTATTTCCTTTTACTTTCCTCTTGTTCCACTATCATGCTCAGCCTCCATTGGGGTCTAAGTATTTTATCTTGGTTGCATTACTCTTACTTAATCCCTCTCGAGCCTCTCACACCCATCTTGTCACTGATTTTCAATCACTTGTTGTTCCTTTATCCCTGCGTGGGTCAATACCACCTCTCTTCCCCATCTCTTTGTAGTTTTTCTTTCTCAGTATTTTCCTATTTATTCTTGCATATGTGTTTTCCCATATGAATTTTAATGTAAGTTCCTCTAATGTTATAAATGAGCCTCTTTCTTTGAGATTACATTGAAAATTGTAAATCAATGTAGAACTGTCCTCTTAAGTGTTAAGTTATCCTATCTAAGAATAGTAGGTATCTTAACATTCAGGTCATCTCTATGAGGAGTGTTTTGCATTTTTATACGCTTGTTATATTTATTTTGCTTTGTTGCTATTGAAAATAAGGTTTGCTTTAGCATTGTGATTCTTACTTAAATTTTTTTTCCCCTTGCATCACTGCCCTGGTGGGAGTAAGAAGCCCAGCCAGCTCCTGGAGAGCTGCTGCTGGATTTGAACCATCAGCCCTGTGGGCCACAGTCCCGCACACAACCACTGAGCCACCAGGGCTCAACTTTACTTTAATAGGAGCTTTATTGAGATACAGTTGAGATTCCATACTGTTTACCCTTTTAAAGTGTGGGTTTTAAAAAAGTGTATTTATGGAATTGTGAACCACTGCCACAGTCAATTTTAGAACATTTTTATCACTTCCAAAAGGAACCCTAGTATCTATTAGTAGTCACCCATTTCTTTTCATCCTCCTTTTTTTGTTGGTGTTCTTTTTTAAAGTGCTTTTTGTCGCAACTAAATACTCATTTTCCTCTTTCGAAGTTCAGGTTTCCTGCTCTTCTGATTTCAATGAGTAAAGGAGTGAGCAAGTGATTGATATTCTTGAGAGGGGTTTGGGTTCATTAGGAAACATTTCAGAATCAAAAAGATATAAAATATGACATACATCTTCATTTTCAAAAGGTCGTTAAAATATTAGTCATTGTGTTAGGTTGCTTGTCTCAAGTGATCCTGTGTGTTAAGTAATACACACCTCTTCTAATTTTCTTTTTTTTTTTTGGCATCACTGCTCTCTAGTGGTGGGAGTAGGAGGCCCAGCCCCACTGCTGGAATTGAACCTCCGTCCCAGTGGGCCGCAGTCCTGCGCACAACCACTACTCCACCGGGGCACAGCCCTCTTTCTATTTTTATAGAAAAGAAAATTGAGGGGTTCAGACAGGTTCAAGAACTTGTCCAAATTTGCACAGCTGGGGAGTGGTTTAGATCCAGGTTTGATGCATGTAAACTCTGCAGTGACTATATTTACTAACCACAAAATACCTTAAAAGTGTTGGGCAGTGTGGACATTGTTAAAATAAAGCACTCTTTCTTGTCTGGCTAATGACTGCACCAGGAGCCTGAAGGCAGTGTGCCTTGTTCTTCAGGGGTGTGATTATAATGAAACAATGCCATCTGAGTAGAAACAGCAGGTTTATGCTTTTCTCTCTCCTACATATCAACAGTTTTGTCTTTCATTTCCTGATAATAATCTAGGGAAAAGTGATGGTGTACCTTGTATTACTTTGTCCTAGAATTTAGTACTTGTAATTTCTGCCTATGTGAAAACAGTAATCAGCCCTTCATCAAGAGGAAGTTTCAAAATGTCCTATTGCAGCACTCACTCTCAGCAGTTATATGGCAGACTTTTTTTTTTTAAATGTTAAATACTCTTGCATTAGATGAATTAGAAAAAAGAATTCACCCCTTTATGGAAACTGACAAAAAGGAATTTCAATTCTGCCCTATAGGGTTGGTTGCCTTGAGTTGGATTGGATTTAATGGCGTTGAGTTTGATACGGGTTACTTTAATCAATCATATGTTAAAACCTCCGATGGTGTTATTTTCTAGTTTAGATAAAGGGTCATATGAGATCTTGTGACTTTTGTGACCTGGTGTGTTCTCACCAAAAACAGGATTTCTTGATAGTGTGACTTATGAGAAAGAAAGAGCTGTCACTATTATTTATAAAATTTCCCTGGAAAATGAACTTCTGAATTTTACTGTCAGGAAATGGAGCCTTGAGAGGTTAAATATACCGTCATTCTAGATTTCATAGTTAAAACACAGAGGTGGACTGGTTTCTATTGCGTTTGAACCCATAATTTTTTTTATTGACAATGTATAGGTGAAAAATATTTTAAAGACTACGTTTTATCCTTATTCTCTTTCAACCTGCCAAGATCCCAGGTGAGGCTGATATTGCCATTGAATACATTCAAGCTTGAGAGCCTGTAGGACAGGATGGCACTATCCCCACAGGGTCCTGGGCTGTGGGTTCATACAGACTGCCACATCTGTCTGTGGTGGACTGGCTGGTGGGTTCGGACCTTTTTTGGAGTGCAGACATTGGCTTTAACTTGGTCACCAGTGCTTCTGGCATATGATTATGTTATTCTAAAAGGAGGTTTTAAAAAGAAGGTTAAAAAAAGTTTATTATCTCTTAACTCTATCTTTCCACCAAGCTTTGGAAGGGCCCCCATTGTATAATTAAATGTTCATTTTTTTTAAAGTGTAGATGTGATTATTTCTTTTATAAATATTTTAGAGTATAGTATCTTCATTAATATTTTAGAAAATATGCAAAGGTAAAAATAACTGCATATAATTACACCATAAATATAATGATGAATCTGCAGAAATAATCAAGTACCTTTTAAAAAGCAACTCTTTGGGGACCTCCTGTTGTATATTTTACATGGTTTGCTTTTTTCTCTCAGGATAATTAAATATTTTACTTTCTCATCTAGTAATTTATGCAGCTAAATTTTTTTATTTCTTGTTTTGCTGATTTTTTTATTCATTTATTTTTTGCTTTCTCCCCATAGATCTTGAGCCAGATGATTGTGAATCCATTTACATCTTTAATGTAGACCCACCTTCATCTACTTTAAGCTCACCACATTGCTTGCCACATCATGGATTACCGCCTCACCCTTCTGTTTTGTCACCGTCGTTTCAGCTCCAAGGTCACAAAAACTATGAAGGAACTGCTGAGATACCTGACTCTAAATACAGCCCGCGAGGTGGTCCCAAGCCCTTTGAGTGTCCAAGTATTCAGATCACATCCATCTCTCCCAATTGTCATCAAGAAGTAGATGCTCATGAAGATGACCTACACATAAACGACCCAGAGAGGGAATATTTGGAAAGGCCTTCTAGAGATCATCTCTATCTTCCTCTTGAGCCGTCCTACCGGGAGTCCTCCCTTAGCCCCAGTCCTGCCAGCAGCATCTCTTCCAGGAGCTGGTTCTCAGACGCTTCTTCTTGTGAGTCTCTGTCACACATTTATGATGATGTAGACTCAGAATTGAATGAAGCTGCGGCTCGGTTTACTCTTGGATCCCCTCTGACTTCTCCTGGCGGCTCCCCCGGAGGCTGCCCTGGAGAAGAGTCCTGGCACCAGCAGTATGGACTTGGACACTCCTTGTCGCCCAGGCAGTCTCCCTGCCACTCTCCTAGATCTAGTATCACTGATGAGAATTGGCTGAGCCCCAGGCCAGCCTCTGGACCCTCATCGAGGCCCACTTCCCCCTGTGGGAAACGGAGGCACTCCAGTGCGGAGGTTTGTTATGCAGGCTCCCTCTCCCCCCACCATTCGCCAGTTCCTTCTCCTGGTCACTCCCCCAGAGGAAGTGTAACAGAAGATACCTGGCTCAATACTTCTGTCCAGGGCGCATCTGGTCTTGGCCCTACACTGTTTTCATTTCAGTACTGTGGAGAGACTGATATCCCTCTGAAAACAAGGAAGACTTCTGAAGATCCCACCGTCGCGCTACCAGGGAAGTTAGAGCTCTGTTCAGAGGACCAAGGGAGTTTATCGCCATCCCGGGAACCTTCAATAGATGATGGCCTTGGAGCTCAATATCCTTTAAAGAAAGATTCATCTGGTGATCAGTTTCTTTCAGTTCCTTCACCTTTTACCTGGAGCAAACCAAAGCCTGGCCACACCCCTATATTTCGGTGAGTCAATAGAATTGACTACTGGTCCTTTTTCCTAGTGAGAGGTTGTTAGTAGCCTCTTACTACATTATTTGTACATAATGACTTGACTACTTCTACCAGCACCTGTTTTCCTGTGTGTGTGTGTGTGTTTTTATCAAGTTATTCCAAAAAAAGGAAACTGTCATACTTATTTGATGTTGAATCTTAAAAAATATCTTAAGATGGGTTACGGCTATAATTTTTCAAATGTATTATTAAGTGAGGAATTATGAATAATGACAAATTACCTTTTGAATAGTCTATAGATAAGGTTTTGTTATCTAGAAAAGATTAATTATGATATGAAATATGAATAAAAATAACGTGGGCCTAGGCTTGTTATATTTTTTGTTTTGGTTTGGTTTTTGGGGGGCATCCTTTTGTTTTGTTTTGTTTCATTTTGTTTTGGGGCATCATGGCTTGTTATGTAAATATAATTTTAAGTGTTTTTGTTTTGTTTTTTGGGGGGGGGCATCACTGCCCTCTGGTGGTGGGAGTAGGAGGCCCAGCCTTTGCTCCTGTGGAGCCGCTGCTGGAATTGCACCTCCATCCCAGTGGGCCGCAGTCCCGCACACAACCTCTACCCAGGCCTCAGCCTGACTTGTTATATTTTAAAGAACTTAATATACACAGAAAATTTGCCTTGTCATGTATCTGGTGAGTGTTAATTTCCACAGTTTTATGTCTTCTAATATTACACATTTATGATTTTTTTTACTTTAGAGGGATTTTCAAATTTTCTAAATTTAAATTTCATTGATTCTCATATTGCGCTTGAAATCAGCTCCACTCTAAAATAATTATAAACAAAAATCAAAATTTCACATGTGCTTTTAATGTTTACTTTTTGAACTCTTGAGTCCTGCTAAAATTTATTTTTATATAAAGAATGAAAAATAGCATACTACTTTTTTTCCCCCAAATGGCTCATCAGTTGTCACAGCACTATTTGTAGAATCAAGCTGGTCTGTAATTTAATTAGAAAAGGCAGCTTTCATCATATTTCAAGTTTCCATATGACCTTTGTTTGGGATCCTTTTATGCTTTCACCTTAAAAGGAGCGCCAACTTCTGGACCCTTGAGTTCTAGTCTCGATACCTTTGAATGTGAAGATTACCTTCACTTCTTGAAGGATTTGCTAAAGTGTACAGCTCAAGTATAGAACTAGCCGAGAAATGAAGTTGACTGGTGTTTCAGAGTAATAAACATTGATGACTTCACAAAAGAGGGATTAAAGCCGGGCTATAGACATGGAAGGAAATGTTGGGATGATTTAGAAAATGGACAGTGGGGACAATAGCATTTCAGAATAGGAAGGACCCTAAGTGTCCCAGTTTACCTATCTATAAGGAGATGTTACTTTTAATACAGATCATTCTAGCTTTAGTCCCTTTAATAATCTGGTTTATAGACCCAGTTGTTTCTCTTCTACTTCCATACAGACAGCATTAATCTATCAGAATGAACTTTTAGACGTGGGGGCATCACAACCCTGACGATTTGAGAAGCCCCGATGATAAGAAAGAACACGGGTAGTGCAGAGAGCATAGACTAATCGGCTTCCAACCAAGTGGTCAGGGGTTCAAACCCAGAAGCTGCTGCTCCGGAGAAAGGTGTAGCAGTGTGCATTTGTCACGATCACAGCCTTGGAAATCACGTGAGCTAGTGGAGTGTGAATTGACTGTACAGCAAGGAGTTTGGGCAATGATAGGCAGGCCTTACACTTTTGAACATGTACGGGAGGGCTTCAAAAATCTGTGGGAAATTTCCATTTTCCTTACATTCTGTTTTCCCACGAACATTTGAAGCTCCCTTATGTGTATTCAGAATTACATTATCACCTTAAATTGAATTGTTGCGAAGTATAAACGTAGTTCAGAGAACTGGAGAGAAGAGTAATGGGCATGGAGTAAGTAGCATATACAGCAGACTCATTTCCACAGGTACAATCAGAGAAGACGCAGAGTCAGATGCTTTGTAGGGAAGGTTTTAAAAGTACATGGTAGGGGGAGGGGGCTTCAACAAATGGAATCGAAAGATAATGGAATTTTTCTATGTACTTTAGTTACCCCCTTGTACATCTGGAGACATGCATGTTTGCTTTAAGAAGCCATTTTTTTCCCTTCTGATTGTTTTTGTACTTCAGCCCACATAGTTCACCTTTACAAAATATGAAAATTCGTTCTTTATGCAAAAATATAAGAACTAAAATTATGCATAGAATGGATTTTAGTCTTCAGACTAAAGCATTACTTTTCCGCTTTATTCAGTGTTATTTATGTGTACCGTGAAATTGATTTCAATCCATGATTGACCTCCTGCAATAAATTAGAATTATCCTATAGCGTTTCCTAGGCT